>JAECUM010016619.1:0-35202 GCA_016617855.1 Megalonaias nervosa | reverse complement strand
AAAGCCTCTAGTGTCAGAGGAAGAAGAAAATGACATCATCCAAGAGAAAGAAAAGCACGGCTCAGACCAGTGCGTCGAGTTTGGTACTCATAGAAATGACGAGCCAGTCATGGTTGTGAACATTCAGGAAGTAACAAATGAACCAACTGGGTCAATGAAAATACCAAATCATTTGAAAATGCATGCAAATGAACTCTCGGAATCAATGAATATACCCACTAATACGGAAGTGGAAAGACAAACTGACCCATCTATTAATTTACTCAGAGAACCTATAGATGATGATGAAACTTTTGAATCAACACAGACAAATAAAGAACATATATTTGATAAAGTTTCACATCCAGTACAACGACAATTGGATGTTTCTTTTGCCGAATCATCTGCTCATTTGTATGGGCGTCAAGGGCTTCAAGATAAACAAGTTTTGTTACCAGTTACTGAGTCAGAACAACGCTCAGACCACGATGAAGAACAATTACAGAAAAAGTTACATAAGAAAGATCTTACTTGGGCATCCGTCGAAGATGTTCACCAACTGAGGACACCAAAGGACGAATTAGCATTAACTGATTTATCTACTGACAACGAAGAAGATATCGACGAACCTACAGCAGAGGTAATAGAACAAAACGTCATGACTTTGATAACAACTGATATTGATGAGGAAATTGACTATGATACTGTAGAGAACAGAGAAGCGCTTAGTACACCCCCTATCCAAAATGAAGCCGAATCAGAGAATCAAGTTAAGAACATGAATATAGTTCATGAAACACAACAATGCAGTGAAATATATGGACAATTGAATCCAAACATCCAACATTTTGGAGAGCTCTCGTCTGGTGAATGTACTTTGGAAAATATTTACTCTCAAAAGGCGGAATTTAATCCACAAGATTCAATCGCAGATCTGGAAGAAAAAGTAAGAGCAGATTCAAAGGCATTTTCTACTAGTGAAAGCGGTAGCAGTGATTCTTCATTTGATGTAATCCATTATGGCACATCGTCTGAAAAGGAAGATACACCTTCACTAGATGCAAAAATTCCCCTAAATTCATTCGATGTGCCAAAGGAAGAGAGTTCACCCTCCCTGTCGTTTGAGAAAATTGAGACTGTAAATATCACTCCCAGTGTTTCCGGAGGCAAATTTGCAGAAGAACAATCGGAAAAGATTGATTCGGTCGTGGTGGAAACGGATGCATTAGACATTGTGGATAAAGATGTCGAACGAATTTCATCCAACGAATCTGTCGCTAAGGGGTTTAATGTCGAAATTTCAGTTCCTGCAATAGTTGGTCACCATTTAGACACTATAAACAGTTCAAATTTAAATAAAAATTCTGCTAAATCATACAAGCCTGTCAACAATGCTGATCCAAATTCCTCAGAAAGAAGTTTGTCAAATAACTTGAAAAAGATCAAGGTCAGTTTCAAAAATTTTGATTTCTCTTCTTCGGACTCTGATGACGAGTCATCAGACGATTTTGATGACAAACCGGTGGATAACACACTAAAAGAATATGATCTAAACGATCCAACAAGAACAAATTTCGATTCCATGCTTGATAAAGATGACCAGCTCAGTGACATGGATTCTGCTCAGTATCAGACTCAGGGATTGGACCATGTACCGGTTCTTGGTGCAGGACCGCATTCTGAAGGATTGCACATTGAGATGTATCGTGACGTTTCAGGAGGTTCAAATTTAACGACCATGATGGCTCCTTCCACGGACTCATGGGAAATGGATGACTCGCACGCAGAATTGGCGGGAAAATCACCAGAAGACGATGACTCTGTCATTACTATTGATAATGATGATACTGAATTAGAAGTTTAGTCTTCAGAATTTTCATGATGACTGAATATTGTTTCATACGAAACTTTCACCGATAAATGTTCTGGACTCAGTTTCACTGAACATCTCAAATTTTCCTCTCTAGGTTGAGACCTGTAAATGCATATAGGATTAAAATACATTCGTAATATAATTAAACAGCCTACAAAGAATCTCATTTAATCTTTGATGAAAACTAACGGATTTCCTGATGTTGGAAGAATTCCTCAACTCTGTTTTTAACGACGTTTTAAATAATGATTTCGATTCCTCCTTCATTTTACCTCAATCTCTGTTTAGGAACATTAAAAAATGCCGTGTAATGTAACGTCTCAATCAGAGGTTAAATTTGGAGGAATTTAGTGAAACCGGGGTCCCTGGAAATTATATTATTATCAATAAAATATATAAGATTCAGCATAAAGAAGTTAAGGAAGAAGAAGTTGCCGCTGCTATAAAATTAATACTTTGTAATTCCCGAACTATTTTGAAGTAAAGACGAAAATGTAAGCATTTGTACACAATTGTTTACTGAATTAGAAAAAAAAGAATTGGCAAGAGAGAGAGAGAGAGAGAAAGAGAGCGGGGGGGGGGGGGTAATGTATAGGATTTTGAAGACTAATGTGCTCTAATCACCTAAGAACACCGCAATCATTTGCTTACAATCCGAGACACTTGAAACGGGATTTGTTAATTTGCTAACATACTGTTCATATTTTCTTTCTTTCTTTCTTTCCAGCTTTATACTGCAGACATGGTTAGTTTACCTGCATAGTCACGACGCTTCTTCCTTTCTTTGATTTTTATACAATTACAGGAATCGATTCTTTCGAGATCCTTATAGGTATAAAAACTAATGGATCAACTAAATGACCCTCAAAATGGATTAATTGTCCATTTCCCAACTTTAGTATTGCAAAGTCAAGAAAACCAATGGACTATCATAATAACAGGCCAATGGCTCATTTCCCTTCTTTAGTAACGCAAAATAAAAAAATTAATGGTCATTTTAACATTTTTGGTGCCACCTGTACAATTTTATGTATCAAGCTGGGCCTTATTATACGGTAGTCACTGTGCCTAAGACCTACGAACATCGGATTACTGAAAAGTGTACACTTCCGTGTCTAGGGACAAAATGTTACTGAAAAGTGTATACCTCCGTGCTTAGAGTATACAAGGACCTTAATCCGTCCCCAGGCCAAGCATTTCTGAATACTGCTCTTGCAGAAAGCAAGTGCCATACTTGAATTAGTCATATAATAGACACACTCAAAAAATGAATTCAACTATAGTTTATGTTAAACTTCTTGCAAAATGACTCTGACCCATCCGGGAAATATCCCGAATACTTTCCTTTGATTGTGTGGATTATAAAACCATAGGCTTGGAACGTTGACTTTGGTCTTCAGAACAAATATATAAGATGTAATCAGACTCAGATGAGTACGATGACTGCAGACGTCAAACATGCTATAAACATGCTCCCATTGCGATAGCAGCAGGGAACATAAAGTTTCATTGCTCTCCATTTGTCCGTATGGTCACTTAGGGTCACTTGCCCCCCCCCCTTCCTATTTCACGTCCCATCTCTATTTTAGCGTGAGTACAAAGAAGCGCTTGCCATGGGCTAGTTAAAGTCAGTAGACTTGTGTATGTATACATGTATTTGAGCTCATTTGAGTAATTTTGGATCTTAAACTGACACACATGAATGGGTTCACATGTTGATATGTTTATTTCTTCTTTCTTAAATTTCTTTAATGTATTTATCTGCATTTGGATTTTGACTTTTAACAACCAATATACACAGGTCTTTGCAATTATATTAAATGTTCATATGTCTCCCTCTTTTAGGAAACTCCTTTAGCTTTGTTGGTAATGCGTCGAACTCGTAATTCAAGGGTCGCCGGTTCCATACCCGTTCAGACCAGTATCGGCATGTTCTTAGTAAAGGTAATTAGGCAAACATAAGGTCACTTGCCCCCCCCCCTCTTCACCTCGAAACATGTTTTGGCCTGCATCCGTAAAACTTAACAGCTGACCACTACATGTTTGCCCCCACCACACCCCCGAAAATAATATGCGGCCATTTCATGGCATGGAACAATCTAGATCTGGGTACCACGAAAAATTGTGTACTGCAGTATTTCTGAATATACCACAATGCGTATCACGGTATAACTCACTTACGTCGCGCTGATTTGTAGGATACAAAAACGCCATGTTATATCCATTATATTATTTTATTTTTTTTTTTTTTTTTACAAAATTATCTTCTAATAAAATAAAATAAATTATCTCAATTCAAAAGAAAATCACAGGTACTCACCATCGCCTAAACTAAAATGGTCAGTATCTTATAGAAGATGAATTTGCGATGTTAACGCAAATTGTAACTAAAGTGGGATGATTAAGCTTACATTAGATTTAACACCCTGTGAATGACATTATGCTGACATTTGAGATCCTGTTGATTAAAACAGGAAGTATTCGCACTGAAGCACATAATTCGCTAGCTAACTATTCATATAATAGGCAAGGAAACAACACACGAGCAATATATTTTCAGAGAGGTCAAGTAAACAGAAAATACATATAGCAAACAAATAATAGTGGACTTGAAAAATTACGAAAAATTAAAACATAAACAACTGTTCTTCTAAAAAGCGTCTTACCAAGGAATACGTGTATTTAACACATTTACATACGCTAGTAAATAACTAAAATATGACATTATTTTATTTTTAAATCCGAAAGTTTTCCAAAAGTTGGATTTCGCCCACATATCTTTCATAACATCCCACCAAACTGGCATGAGTGTCACGCATTAAACATGTGATCAAAAGTTCATAAATATAATTACATTTGTAGTACTTAAAATTAACTTGTGACAAATACGATCGTTTTGCTGCAAAATTATCTTTTAAAACAAATTATTTTGTGTTGAAAAATGAAAACATGCTGCTAATATTAAATTCGTAACAATGTTACAAGGGTATCGCCGTAGATTCCATCCCGACGGAAACTAATGAAGTACCATCACAGTGAAAAAGTACCGCGGGTATGTACCACATGTAAAATGATACAGAGATTAACCGCTAGACCGTTAATACTGTGCAGCTCTATAACCAACGATGTGTTGAAAGTACAGTTAAAACCCAACTAAGCAATCAACCAACTGTTCGTCCTGGAAAACTAATTAGCACGACATTTTTCTTTTTTGCTTTTGTTTAACTTAGACCAATTAAATTGGAAGACATATCTGTGTACATTTGTTGATTACCCGGTTAGATTTTTCTTGTCAAAAAGGAAACTTTTGTATATTTTCATTTCACTTTTCTATGGAATGGAGGCTAGACCAATTATTTGGTAGGCATGTTGTGTACATTGTTGAACACTTGATTAGATTTTCATGTAAAATATGGAACTTTTGTCCATTTTCATTTCACTTTTTGTGTGTAATGGGGATTTAACATTATTTCACAAATGTAACTGCTATTTTTATATTTTCAAAGTATGGTATAACATACAAATAAAGTATTTCTCTAATAGATACAAAAAGGGAAATTTAATTATTGATACAGACATGGCAATAGTTCACCAGGATATAAGCTATTATTATTGTAAAATGTAACGATTTTCTTTTTTGTCCATCTGAATATTTCACTGATGAGGAGCCGTGGTAGCTCAGCTGGCGAGCGTGGAGCTTAATATAATCCAATGGTTGTGTGTATGTGGGGAGCTCAGTCCACCTAGGGTTGGCTGAACTTGTGTGTCCTTGGAAAAGGTACTTAGCTCCCGTTTCATTAGCATAACAGACCAGATAGTTTGCTGAAATTACCACTAAAACCAACCAAGATTTCTACGGAGTACTTTGCAGAATTAATTAATTTCACAGCGCTGTCCTCGAAAACTACAATAAGTTTTAGATTATCGGTCCAAAATAACCGTTGCTAAATTAAAACGGACACTAAGTGTATGTGCGTGTGTGTGTGTGTGTGTGTGTGTGTGTGTGTGTGTGTGTGTGTGGTGGTGAGAGAGAGAGAGAGAGAGAGAGAGAGAGAGAGAGAGAGAGAGTACAACTGGTTTGTTGTGTTGAAATGTCATCTATGTCCTTATTTTTACAGTTGAACTTTTATAAATTGTAATAGGGTCATATTTCTCAATGCCAGAGTTTTAATTCAAATCATTAATGTAACAGTAAATTTTGTATCAAACCAATTTAAGTTAAAAGTTTTGTCGATGTTATAAAGATATAGACACGCGGTTTAATTACCAAGGATTACATACTCGGAAATGAGATACATAGTTTCCTTTCGATTGACTGATAAGACACGGTTACTACTGTCATGGCGGCGTAAACAACACTGGAACACAGGTGCTCCGACAACTCTAATTTTAAAATAGCTAATGACAATTTCACCTATTCATCTGTATCAGATTATGCATAAGAATTCTAAATGAGGGACAGCGACATTACCCCTAGAGGTAAGTGTCACTAGCAGACTAGATAAAATTGTGTAATTCAGGACAAATATTCAGGTAACTTACCGTTCGGCAACATGTTTTCGGATATCACCTATTTCCGACAATGAATCTAATATGAATGAATAAACATAAACAGTAAATCTTATGACATTTGACATTTCTATATGCATATCACAATGTTAACATGCTGTTGGTTTGATTATGCAAAAATACAGATATGTGCAGTTCCAATAACCATACTTGCCATGTTTTAAAATTAATGGCTCCAGTCCTGGAACTTTTTATCTCGTAAACACCCCCACCCACCCCATACACACAAATAAACAGCAGTATCCAGGTTTTCACCTCCATTTTTTTTTTTTAGGAAACTCTGACATGAATATAGCATGTGCTGAATTTAAAAAATATTATCAAAAAATATTTTCATATCATTACCAAAACCACAAATCTTTTATTTTGTTTCTCTATATTATGTTGGTTTGCTTTCCTCAGTCCTCCAAAAACAGGACACTAGTATGATAGTGAAATGGTAAACAATATATGAATGTTCAGAGTTGGTATTCAGCCTTATTAAGGATCTTTAGATTAATGTTCCTCGTCAATGACTTACCATCTTTAGGCAAACGACCAGAGAGAAGATCAGAGCCATAGATAAAGTCAGACTTTTATGATTTTTTTTTTATAGTATGCACCTTTGAAATCCACGTATTAAGCACATATAATATAAAGAAAGTAGTTTAATTAGTTGAAATGTAATTAGGGTCATAATGTAGTAACCTTCTAATAATTTTGCTCAGTCAGCAGTCTTCTTGTTGATACAGCTGAAAACCTCTTCAGATATGGAAGTCTGAGTAAAGATAATTTGAGAGTTGGTTGACATCTGCAGAGGCGTTTAGAATTTTTCTGTCAAACATAAGTTGCAAGATTTTTCTTGTGTAGAGTAATGATATACTTCAAGACTCAAATTTAATTTTGAGGCAGAAAAAGATGTCAACTTGTAAATCTAATTTTCATTTGCATTTTTAACATTTGCTTTTATTGATCTCTACTGTAAGCCCAAGAGTTTTGGAGCAAAAGTTAGTACAGTATTTTTCTGTCAGTTTCACTGTAATTTTTATTATTGTTTTGAATTAAAAATAATACATTTACAGCAGGTCTTCTTCTTGTTTATAACTGTTTTCTGATTTTAATGGGCAGATAAATCTGGTATGCAGTTCTTTTCCCATAAATGCAGTATAATGCAAATGACAAAAAAATATCGTAAAAGTTGTATGTCATATACCTTGCAAGGAACTTCTTTAGAAAATCTTAACCCCAGAAATATGTAGGCATCATACTATTTTGTGATCTGAAATAGAACCACTTTCACATTTAAAAATATGCACTAAAACAAATCATACTGTAGGCCTATGAAAACATAAGATATCATCATGCCATAAAGTTTGAAAGAATTAGCTGTAAGTATCAGTTAGACCTATATTAGAATATGTTTGTACAGTCTGGGATCTTTACTGCTAAGTATTACAGGATGAACTTAAAAAATCCAAAAGCAAGTGGCCCAGTTTGTGATATCCAATTATGACTACAACGTACACACAAGGCAGTATGACCTTATTATGGACTAAGTTGTCTTGGGAACCTCAAAAGCAACAGATTAATAACTGTTTACAAAGGTTTTCAAAAAAACTGCCAAAATCCCATTAAAATTTTATCCGTTAAAAATGGAAAAGTAGAAATGAGTCTGAATATACCCAAATGATACTCATTGCTTGAGTGGATAGTTACTAATTTTTCCCAAAGAAGAATAAAAAATCAGAATGTGTTACCAAAACTATTGATCGTGACTACTGAATCTTCTTAAAACTGAATTCATGCATTTTGAAAAATAGTATAGTAAAACAGACTGAGACATTTTTGGGGGATGTTGTGTATTGCATTAATGTTATTATAATGTAGCACCAAGTTAATAATGATCACACCCAGACAAATTTGTATTTTTTACCATTTCATTTTATAATCAGCCTTGCCCAATTGATCAAGATCATATTAGGAACAACCGTTTTCCATATGCTGTTGTTACTCCCAAAAGATTCCAGACAACATTCCTGAGGTGTGCTGACTGATGTTTATAGTAACCATTGAGACTGATTGCAATACAGCATGTGTACAGTCTTATCCACTGCAAAGGAAATGATATTGTGTAGCACAGAATACCAAAAAAAAGGTGCAGGAAGGTATAGTGATCTCAGTATGTGCATCTATATATCAATCTGTCCATCCATAGACAAGGTGGTTTCTGCAGCATTACTTTGATTTGCCATGGTCTCTTCTTTCTCAGACATCAAATATGCCTTATGCATGGATAGAGGCAGAAACCCATTTATTTTGGGGCTGCCAGGCTAGAATTTCATTACAAGTGGAGATAAACTTTATATATTTTTTGCTGTGAGAAAGGAAATAACATGATAATAGACCATTTCACTGACATGCATTTTGTTTTCAGGAGCAGTCAGCTTGATATATGACATAAATATCTGAGATCAGTCATTACACCTCACCCCCCACCCCCCAACAAAAACCAAATAAAAAATACAAAATCAAATAAGTTGTTGTTGTTGTTGTTGTTGTTGTGGGGCTTAACGCCATTTTTCAGCACACCATAGGCTATACATGGCAGCCAGTATTAATGGTGGAGGAAGAAACTGGGAAATCCCCAGAAAGAACCACCGACCCACGAGAAGCTACTGGCAAGCTTTCTCACATATCCACATTTGCCGAATCCTAGACTTGAACCCACGCAGACAGAGGTGAGATGGCAGTGATCCATAACGGAGAGCGCTTTAGACCACTCGGCTATTCAGGGCCCCCAAAATCAAATAAGCGTACAAGTCTTAAGACAAGACTTAGTAATAGGTTTAACCTAAGTCATATAATGTATGAGAAATATTTCTGTATTTGGTGAGAAAAAAAATTTTGAGCATACAAAATAGATATTGTGTTCATCTTAAACACATAATGGTTGTACTCTTGTTTACTGTACATTATCAGTAAGTAATGACAAGTGTAAAGAGCTATACACTAAAAGCCCAAAAAGCCAAGAAATTATGCATCTTTATTGTCTTAAAGTTTTTGTGCAGTTCTTCATTATTACCTTTATTTAAAATGTACGACTTTACTTTTAGTTGGCTTCATATGGCCTTGATTGTGATTAGGTGCTGCAAAATTCTTCCTGATACATCTGTTGTTGGGGAAATAATTACAAGAAGGAGATTTGGTAATGATTTACAGTACATGTTTGGAAAATTTAATGCTTGCAGAATGAAGCAAGAGCTTAAAATATCACAAAGTTAAGTTACATTTTGCAAGTACATGTATTGAAATGTTTAATTTGAGCTCTTGCTGCTGGGTCAAATGTTATAGTTAATAGAGCTGAAAAAGTGATTTTCCTTTGGCATGATAATTGAAGTTTCTTTGCCCTATTTTTCATCCAACTTTATAGGTACACTATACCATGGTAGAGGAAGCTCCAATTTGATTCTGAAGCTGAGAGGTGAAAGGTCAACATCACTGGAGCTTACATTGTAGTTTTTCTGCTTTTCACTTGATAAGTAAAGTTTCCTAGATTGAGCTAGGTAGTCTTCACTTGTCCAGAGGCACCTTTCTATTGATTAGATCTCAGTTATTTTTTTTTCTGAGGTTTTGTGGATTAAATGCCATTTTTCAGCACATGATAGGCTATACATATCGGCCAGTATATTTGGTGAACATAGGAAGAACAAGTGGAAACCATGACTCATGGGAAACATCTGGCAAGCTTTCTCACATACCAGCATTGGTCGAGCTGAGACTCAAACCCACACGGATAGAGATGAAATGTCTGTGATCCATAAAAGTGAGCACTTTAGACCACTCAGCCACCTGGGGCCCCTCAGATCCCAAAGTCATGGTCATTGGAGGTAATATTGTTATTTGGTTTCCACAAATTATAATAAATATACTTTCTTAAAGTCTCCTGTGCTCAGTTTTTATCAGCTTACCCTAGTTGGATTACACTTCAGGAAGTGCAGGTCCCTATTGAATTGACAGATCAAAGGTTAAAGTCACTAGGTATGAAATTGCACAATCATGTTAATTTTACCTTTGAAGTATCTGTGATCATTCAGAGTTTTAGCCATTCTTTTGATAACTATTGTACTGTACATAAAAAATGAATAATGTTTGATTCAGAGCTTATTAATGTTTTTAGTATACTAGTTAGTCCTTGGAAAGTACAAGTTGGGCTAATTCTTATTCAGTCAAGAAAATGTTGATATGTTTATTCACATTAAAAACTTGGAGGCCAGTTGGCTTATTTTCCAATACACAAATCTGTTCCAATTTCATCTGTTCCAATTAAGCCTGTTCCAGTTGCACCCATTACAACACCCAGTTGATAGCAGTGTTTAATGATATCCAATGTTGTAATCTGGATATAGAGATTATAATAAGATCTTGCTTCACAAACTGCACTCAACAATTATACAGCCATCCAGTATTTCTTTTTGTTGGTGTATATTTTGGCAAGAAAAGAGCTATCATCAAACAAGTGTTCATTATCGTCACTTCATATATCAAGAATAACTCCATCTTGTCCATAATTATTGCCACAAATGAACAAGGGACCACACATTAAATTGCTTCAGTAGAGGTGGGCTTGACATGCAGGCACAGACATTCTTGTGATTTTATTCTTAAAGTTAGAAGCAGTGCTGAAAATAAATATTAATAAAAAAAGTAAAGTTATTTCTCAAAAGGTATGAAAGTTTGCAACTTTGTAATATGAAACAAGTTCTTAACAAAATATCAAATACAGAAAAGTTTTCACCATTTGTAGAAATGGTGGTGTAGAAGAACATAGAAGATACAAAAATGTGCAGACAATATGGTATTTGTTCTCATTGTTAATGAATTTATATTTTAATCAATAACTTTTACTGGTCTTTTGCATTTCTTTAAAGGCAGGTTCTACTTAACATGCAGTACATTCAGCATTTATCATATGTACTCATGCATAATAAGTTGGATCCAACTTGAAACTGCATAGACTCATATCAATAGGCACACATTTTATCAGTAGGTCTGGGTCTATGTAGTTTTTGAGGCTTAACAAGTAGAACAATCTACATAAACCCTGATCTGCCAGCATATTACACAATCTCACACAAGGGTCTATATTTTTTCAGTTTCACCTGACTTGTACACAAGTGTATATGGTATATCATGATGTAAGACTTGCTGAAGACTGTACATCAATAGCCTCTTCAGATATTTCAAAGCCACTAGTATTTCATCAGTCTCTTTGATCTTTTTTAGATTTAAAATACCCCAGGGTCACTTATTGTATTCATTATTTGTCTTTTCATCCCATTTCAATTTTCATTGTGGTAAATTATTGACAACAGTTAAAGCATGAACTTTTTCACAGCTTGATTGCTTTATGTGCTGCCATATTTAACACTCTATGATCTTCTGAGCCATCTCCAAAAGTCAATTTAAATATAACCCAAAGGTTGGATTGAACTCAGCAAACCAATCTGTAGGATGAAATCAATTAGGCTCTTATTTGGCCTTGATGAAATTCAGGCATGTACAGTAGTAAACAGGATACCATATGACACCGCCTAAGTAAAATAGGTGAGGATTTTTAGCCTGAAGAAAATACATGTATATGTAGATGATTTTATTCATGAATGATAAGAACTTATTTTAATTGTTTTTTCATTTAGGCCACAAAAAATACGTGTTTCCGGTCAGTTGACCGGCCCTGTTTTTCATTGTGAACCCTAGCCCTCCCCTGACCCCATAAAAAAATATTTTTAAAAAAAATCCCAAAATTGATTTGTGCATCTAATTGAACTGGTTTATTCCAGTACTTGATGCACATTGTACATTATATATACTAATCATCATCATCATATATATATATATATATATATATATATATATATATATATATGTACCTAAGCTAAGTTTAAAAACAGTGCAATAGGAATCAGATTTTTTGGGCCTTATGGTAGTATGGGAGTTTGGGAGGCAGGCAGGGGCATCAATTTTTTGTGGACACATTCTATATGTGTTGTTGATTACTTTTGTCATGCGAGTAATGTGTAACTCATGAGCTGTTACCATCATTGGCATGACCTTGTGACAGTCATCTTCTGTCTGTCTCCAACCACCAGTCATCGACAGCCGTCCATCAACATTTGCTGTTTTCAGCTTGTAAATACCAGATCTAACATTTACCAAGTTTGGAAAGAAAGCCATTCATGTCACTGGTGTGGTTTTTTTAATAATAATGGGAGCTTATGGTATGACCATTGCATGGATGTCATTGGTGAATGTAGACAGCAGGTCAGAGATTGTGTTTAACATTTTCATTATGGTTAATAAAGTACTATGAAATTTAAATTTCACTGTTGTATGTTCATTAACCTATGTCTGGTCACCTTTAATGCTATTTGTTACCATTTTTTACTGATTAGTTTTGCAATTTATGGTGAAAAGTTTGTGGTTAAAGTTTGTGTGTTCATTCTTTGTAGACAACAGGTTATGATTGTGTTGGTTTTTGTATATGGCTGTAGAAAAGAAATACGATTTAGATTTATCTTCTTTGTCCAAAACTGCATGTGCCTGGCCTTATTCAATCAATTTGTTACCCACTTTTACTGAATTTTTAGTATATTATGTGGATAAGTTTGAGACTAAAGTTTAATTTAAGGTTAGCTCTATGTAGACTGCAGGTGCTGAACATGCTGAAGGCCAGATGAGCTTATTGTATAACCCTGCATCCTCATGCATCATGCATATCCAGCAAATGCCATTTTACATTTCTCATTTCTATATTTTGTCCTTAATTTTTCTTTTGCACATTTTGCATAGCTTTCATTATTCTTCAGCAAGAAAGTGACAAACCCCATCATGTCATTCTGAATTTACCATGGGGGGGGGGGGATCCAGCTCTAAATCAGTTTAAACCATCAATAGTATACCTATGAGTTTCACCTCACAGCAGATAAAAACATGATTACCCATAAATACTTTCATGTACAGTAACTACTGTGGACATACTGTTATTAGTGCCACTTAAAAGTGAAAGGAATATTCCTCTTCATTCATTATTGGTTCATTATAACTGTTTTACACCTGTGCATTCTTTAAAAAAAACTTATTTATACTGAGTTCTATGGCATATTTTCTTTGTATGGAGCTTCCCTTCCTGTAGGGTTAAATAAGTTACCTGTTATTTGTGTGTATTGGCTGAGGCAGTAAAGGTATGCCTAATTTGTTTTCAGGAGGAAAATTAAAGCTAGAAGGACCAAGTGTGTAATCCAGACAATGTGTCTGTTTGAGTTTGATAGGCAGGGCTGAAATGTCAATTTCACAAATGTTCAGTTTACACCTGCAGTTGGATAATTTATTAGTATTGAAGAGGACATACATATGAGATTGAAAAAGGTTTTGAAATTCAATACCATTCTATGAAATATTGATCTACTAAGGTGTAAATTTAGAAGGCATTTGTATAAGAATTTCTTATCAACGGATATAGAAGCAACTTGATTCATTGTCATTCCATTTGGCTGGAATTTGTTGCTGTGGTGTCAGACACAACTCCATCACCAGTGTTTAATTTGTCAAGCCCGGAGTAGGTGGTATGGTTATATAGATCCAAGTCAATAATTTATGCTGGTGATATACTGTTGGATATATCCTAAAGTTTCTGTTATTGAGGTAAATGATCATGTTATCTACAAGTGGATAATGTGTGAGGATTCCTTATCAGATGGTTGACGTGGTCACAAGGAAATCAACATCAGCATAAATAAAGGCTATGACAAGCCAGCCAGGTATGTCAGTACATACAGAGATAATAACAGTAATAAACATATAAAATTTTAATCAAGTTATTGGATGGCGTCAGTACATATCAGATCTAGAAAAGGCAGTTTATTATTGTTTGTATATATTGTAGTCATAATATGTATCACATACCAAGTTAAAGGCTCTTGTTTGTTTTGTCAATGAAGCAGCTCAGTATGTGTGTATGTAACCACTGTGTATCATATATATATATATATATATATATATATATACATATACATACACCATATACATTAAAAATAACATGGCATTTGAAGTGCTGGTATAAAGCAATTTGATATATCAATACTATTGGTGTATCAAATTGTGATCCGCCCATGGCACAATAATACACATATATAATCATTCTAGTGACTGTCTGCAGTTGATTCTAAATCGGTGATGAATTTCCACACATTAAACATTAGTGACAGTTGAAAATAATGATAAAAAGTATTAATAGTCCTCATTTTCTAAATGAATTTAATATGGTACACATTTTCATAACAATCCTTTCTGATTTCTGTTCCCCCTCCCCTCTCATGCATAATGGACAAACTATGCAGAAATGTGGAGTGAGAGGGAAAAGGAATTTGGGCTGGATTAAAACCTTGAAATAGAAATTACACCAAGTAATCTACAAGAATATGGTTCGTTGTACTGATATGTGTGCACTTTCCTTGGGATTTATGTACATGGTTTATCAATGATACAAAATTGCAGACCATATCGACATTATACAGTAAATTCCTCAGTTACATGGTACACATACTGTGATGTATTTAATGTTTTGTTTTTGTTGTTGTTTCTTAGACATACTATAATGTTCAAAAAATTGATTATTATTAATTAAATATGAAAATGTCCAAAGGCCTCTCTCTCTCTCTCTCTCACACTCTCTAAAATCTGTGAAATGACGAACATAGAGAATTTTAGTTTGTGTCATCCCACGATATCTCTGGACTTACGAATGATGGTAAAAGTTAAGTCAAACCGACCAAAGGATGAGAGAGAGAGAGAGAGAGAGAGAGAGAGTGTTTATGGTTGGTGGTACTGTTACTAAAGCAGAATAATCACTTAGATCAACTGTAAATATATTAAAATATTTTAATTACCTCTTGTTGGTTCATTTCTATTCCACATTAATTTCAGTGAGCCAGTAGGAGAATGGCTTAGTGTTCATGTGAATGGCATAGCCGACCAAGTGTGTGTAGTGCCCTACTTTTATTGTTAAAACTATCTTTCATGTTTAAATCATAAGTTTGTATTATATTGATTTGATCAATGTGAAGAAAAATAGAAACTAAAATAAGTAAACAATCAACTTATCAATATGCAAAGATGATAGCTGCAAAAGGCATAGAACTACATTTTGTAGCGGACACACTCAGGGATGTGAGGAGTTCATTCACTCAGTCAATCAGTCAATACACAGCTGCCTGTAGTAAATCTTAACTCTGTTCAGAGGGCAAATATATGTATTTGTATGTGATATAAATAAAATATACATACAGTATGTACGCTGTATCAATGATATACCACTCGTTATATAAATTTTTCATTAAAAGGAAGAACGGCAAGCCTTGTTTCCTTTTAATGAAAAATTTATACATCTTGTGGCATATCATTGATACAGTGTACATACTATATATATATGTGTGTGTGTGTGTGTGTGTGTGTAAATCTATATCAATGAATTTGTCTTTTGATTGAATTTTTATTTTTCTGCATTAGCTTTATTATGTATGTATGTATGTATGTATGTATGTATGTATGTATGTATCAGGGATCCTGAAATCACTGTTTTGTTGACATGTCTAGCATATCAGAAGTTTTCATTGTCTCATACTCAGAATTGTCAAACACTTGTTATCTCAAATGTCATTTTATCAAATGGTCTAAAATTTTGTTTATCCATGAAAGTGCCAAATTAATGCCTTAACAAAGTAAATTAAGGTAACATTGATCTAGATAAGATAAGACAATCAATAAATGTTGTGCCGACCAAGGTTAAGTCAGATCTGACTGGATCTGGTTACACATAGTTTCTTTGTTGGACATGGCAGTATCACTGCCTAAACTTGTTTATTCGGTATGTTTTCCCAATAATTTAAACATCCTATGACCACAAAACACAAGACAAAAGAGGTGTGAAAACTTATCTCCTTGACTTAAAAAACCCCCAATAATTGAACATTTGCTCCATGGTCTGTACTACATACATTACATCATACCTTCACACGACATGTTTATTAAATATATTGCATTGCAGTATGCCAGCACATCATACCTTTAGAACAAAATATGTAATTCTTTGGTGTGAATTAAGAAAATATTAGGAGCAACAACTAACTTTTATTATTATCTTCCAAGACCTAACCATCCAACTTTTACCAGAAATTAGTTTGGTGCGACATATTTATGACTTAAAATATCACCATAGTAGCCAATCTGGGCTGGGGCAGAAAAGTGACTTGCCCAAGGAAACACCACAGTAACCAATCTGGTCTGATCCATTGGTGAAAATAGAACTCACACCTGTTGGGTCAAAAGTAGAGTGACCTACCCTGTAAGCCATTGCAGCTTCTTTTGATTCTACCTTTGTTTTGCTTTTTAGTTTTACTACTATAACAATTCATCTTCAAGCTGAAGTTTATTGTTTTCAAAAATTGGTGCTGTTTGTAAAGTTTTAATGTTTGCTTCAGATATGGATCTTTAAAGGTTTACAAAATCTTTCTTTTGAAAGTGTTATGTCTAGGGGCTTAAACTAAGTAACAAGACAAATTTAAACCCAACAAGCATTCAGTTTTCTAAAATATACGTTTATTGTGAAATACTTAGCAGTCATGTTCTGACTATCTCAAATTACTGAGTCAATCAACAACTCAGGTGTACATGATATCTCTCCAGGAAAAATGCACTCCTAGTTTCATGTGGTATTTATGTGACCTCCATTCAAATTAATGCATGGCGTACCTGACCTGAATATTTGTTGACATGACCTAGTTAATTTGCCTTGATTTATGAATGTAATTCTACATGTATTGTACATGTACTTTTACTATAACACAAGCCAGACACTGAATTGAAAGATAATATAAATGTCATAAACCCAGATGTCTTAAATAAAACTATATTATAAATTAATGTATAATACAGATATCTGTATGAAGAGAGTATAGTCTCCTTATAGTAATTTATAATTACAATGGAGTTAGGCTTGTCTCAGCCATTATGGAGGTGGAGCCAGAATATAAATATTCTGGCTCCACCTCCATATTGGCTGAGAGCATTTTGTTCTTCTTGGCATCTTAATATGAATTTATACTCACATTTAGGCTCACATTCTAATCTAGCCTAAAAATGTAGTTCTCTCAGTGGCTGGATTATACAGGTTGCACTGTATATCCCAAAATTATCTGGCACCTTGTTAGAGCTTTGAAGAAAAAGATAACGAGAAAAATAGAACACAATCCAGTATAACTTTGATTATCAGGACCCATCCACAGACATAGATTTTGTCCAGTTTATTTGCCATATAAATGATTGATAAATTTATCCACAATTACTTATGTATTTAAGGGACACATAGAGGATCCATATGAATGAAACCTCTGGACAAGTGGGATCTATATAGCTGATGGTTTACTATTTTGCTTGTATTTTGTCTTAGAATAAGAAATGCACAAAGTATACAATTAGCATCATTTGGACATGAACACAATATATGTGTACAAAGATGACATTTTTGTCACTATTGTCTGATAGTTGCAAGTCTTAAATGACAACCACTATGCCTCTTTATCACATGTGGCTGCCCGTGTTGAGATTTCCTCATTTTTCATGAGCATGCATAAAAAATATGTCAGCAGCAACACGATGTAACAGTCTCTGCACAACACAGAAAGTGCCAAATTATTGAATCAGTAAGTTACTGTATTTGAAAGAAAATCTTTGCTTAGCTCATTTTGCCAGTCTGAACAGCCAGTGTCAGATGTAATGGCAAGAAAATTTTGCCTGGACTCGAATTGATTTATAGAGCAGGTATATGCATATTCATGACAAATTAGAAAATCTCTGCACAGGCAGGTACGGAAGACAAGACAATGCAGCTGATTGTTTTCCATAGCTTGCAGTAATGCTAATTTCTGCTCCTATAAACTCTACTATAAAATAATGACAATCACTACATTTTTACAGGTCTATTTCTGTAGGTAATAATGGCAAACATTTTATACATCCTCAAGTCCAAACATGCACCAACATTCTTCCTCAAATTATTCATATTACAGGCATTTTATACATACACTTATTATGTACTGTACTAAGTACTTTCACATTAAAAACTCCATTGGTGGATTTGAAGATACCTGCAGACTTTATTGCAGCACTAAATATCTTGAAATGCTCATCAAGAAACCTATTTTGCTGTTTGATGCAATTTTTCATACCCTCTTTTTTTCAATTTATTATCAATCTAAACAAATCATAATTATTTTTTCAGGTAGCTAAGGAAATTATAATCAATAGTCTGTTTTATAATTATTTGTACAATTGGAAAAATAATAAATGAAAGCTATATGAAAAATTACATGCAACTTATTTTAGATCAATTGCTTCCATATATAATACTTTGAAGTTGATTCCAACTGAAAAACTGTGCAGACCCCGATCTCTCACATCTGGTTCTATGCTATGTCTACATCTGAATTGCAAATACCTATAGAGAACAACCATGTCGAGGAAAGAACTGGAGAAGTATTTTGATACATATGTGGAAGGGGATGCGAAGAATGGATCCCAAGCAGCAGATTTCATGAACATTCAAGAAGAAAGAGAAAGACCATCGGTGGCGGATATACTAAAAATAGTAAGCTTGAAAGGACTGCCTTGGGACAAGATAGCCAGAATAAGTAGAGCTGAAAAGGGAGTTTTTATCACCCATCCCAAAGGAGAAGAGCCGTTGCTAGGACCAATTAAACATTCATGGGGAAGACAGTAGAAATAACAGACTTCCTGCCTTGTAGACAAGAAATTATACCCAAAACTGTGAATGTATACATAATAGGAATACCTCTAGAAATCCCCCTTGCAGCAACAATAGGAAGATTAGAAGGAAATCCAATTTAAAAATCAAATATGCAAAGATGGCAACATGTAAGGATTATCTAGTGGTAGAATAAGAAGGTAGAATTTTCAAAATAGAGAGAAAAGGCAAAGATACTAGAAACAGTCTTCTACTTGCATGGATTTCTATTAAGATGAAGGTATAGAGGCTGCATATATAACACAGTTTGCAGGAACTGCAGATTTGACAGAAGGCACTGCAATATTAATGAAGGAGCCAATGAAGAAACGATACAAAGCGTAGACGAACATATACAACATGTCCAGGAAGTGCACAAAGCTACTCTTTCTTCCCAAAAATTGTAAACACAAAGGTAGAAACAGACCAAAAACTACAGAAACAGGGAGAAATAGGTGCGGAAACAGAAATAGCCACAATCTCAAATGAGAAGAAAATCCATGAGACATGCCCAGTGTCATGGTCCTGAGACAGAAAAGAATTGATACCAAAAAAAAGTGCAGTGGAAGAAAAGGGGCAACAAACAAGAAAAGTGCAGTGGTAGGAAAAATGAGAAAATCAATTAGTACAGAAACCATACCAGAAAGTACTAAGATGCCAGAGAAACAACTGACAAATAATAAAGAGAATAGAGACAGGACTAAAGAGAAAAGTAGCAACTCCACCAAGTACAACTGAAGTACCACTGACATGACACCTGTTCCATCTGTGCCACAGTAAAGGAAGAAAAGCAGTGTCAAGAATGGGAGAAAAAGGAAAATATAGAACAATACAAGATCACCTTTATGAGCCTGGAGACAGAGACAGGGTGAGAAGGAGAAGAAAAAAATTATAATATATATATATATATATATATATATATATATATATATATATATATATATATATATTGTGAGAAAGAGAGAGAAAATAAATATAATAAAAAAAATATAATAAAAGAAAATAAGAAAAACAACTGGCTTTCCATTAAATCATGCATATTTGAAGGACGGCCCCTTGTCTGACACTTGGTTGCAAAAGTGAGGTCCAGGGTCAGATTGTGGAGCCATGGAATGAGAGGAAATAGAGACACACACTAACCATAAAATAAAAGTAGAATAAAAATTTAACGAAAGGTAACCCAGAACAATTTGATACCTTAAAACCATATAGTAAAATTACTAACAACAACACATAAAGCCATGTTTAATATAACTAAAATGACTGCTGGCAAAGGTCACATTCATTTGTAGCCTAACAGGGTGGAAGGGGAAGGAAAGGTGAAATACCCGAAGGGAGGCGAGTACAGAACCAGAAACCCTCTAGCAATGAAAACTTTGTCATTTATTAGGACCTTTTGAGAAACCTCATATAAATTGTAACTTTAAACTACTAAACATTTCAGGTATCTGGAAAGTTATGAGGGGACACCTCAAAAGCACTAACCAAGCTATATATGCTGGGAGGGACTTAGGAGGTGTCCACAAATAACTGGGTCTATGAAGTTTGTTAGGATAGATCCTGATCTGCCAGTGAAGTGTGGAACAGCAGATCAGGGTCTATATTGTAGACAGCTGGATTCAACCTACAAGTGAGTATATATGGCAGTTCTTTTTTATTTGATTTAATATGTTTGCTATTGTTTGTGTTAAGTGCATTTGTGAAGTAGATGTCATGAAGGAATGGAAAAAATAAAATACATGTAATTCAGAAGGCATCAAAACATTGACCACACAGTTTTATGAAGTTCATGCTTTTTGTGGCTTCTTATATTGAAGAACTTTTAACCTTTTGTGTATTTCAAATTCCAGCTGTGTCTATTCTTGTCTTAATTCTTGTAATACCAGTATATATGTCTACCCTTGCTCTTCCATGTATTTTCATGTATTTTTCATGTGACCCAATATCCAGTAGGTAAATATTGATAAATCCAAGGACAATGGAATGAGGTAGGCATTCCCAACCTTATTTCAACAGTGGCTCTATATAACAGGTCTTAAGGGTACATGCTATTTCATAGCAGAATAATTTCCTTCTTGGCAAACAACTTTACTATATGTACTTGCTTATAAGTTGAGTCCAGCTACAAACTGCATAGACTCCCCCTCCCCAATCTGCTATCACATTGTGTAAGGGCAGATCTGGGTCTGTGCAGTTTTTGTTAGGAGTAATCCATGGAACAAACAACAAAGACCCTGATCTGCCTGCTCATTATGCAGTGGGAGATCAGGGTCTGTGTTGTTTTTAGCTGGACTTGACATGTCAGGAGTATACCATTCCCATGTACAATGTCCAAGCAGCTAATACAGGCTAGCCTAGGTGGGGTATGCCAGCCTGGGTCATCTGACTTTATTTGGGATTAGGAAGGGTGCTTGGTAATGCCAGATCTTCATTGTCACATTTACAAAATTTGTTCAAAAATAAGAATGGTAAAGAATGATTCCTATTACATTATAAAACTGAAGACTCTGTCCCTTAACACTGTTAGATATTTGTACACCTGTTTTGGCATTGTCTATGTCCTTACAGCATTCTAAAACGTTAGCTTATTTGGACCATAAATTTCTAATAGTTGGAGAGATTTTCACGAAATATTTTCATGAAATTTTTCCCAAGTATATATCATAACTAGATGGTCACATCAAGGAAAAATGTAATTCTGTGACTTGTATCTATGTTCAGAGTAGACCTTTGAACTACTGAAGATATTTTAATGTAATTTACTGTGTCACTCATTGCAACCAGATCTGGCTATTAGTCATTGAATTGTCTTGACAACTTTTGATGAGATTTTATATCATTCTAATCTTTTATATTTTATCTTAGAGGAGTGTATGTTTACTTTAATTCTGAAGGGTTTATGTTCCTAAAGATTTTAGCATTTTGTTACTTTTGCCATTTTTATTGTCACACTTTTACTTGGCACCATATAGTCAGGATTGTGTTGATGTGCCAATAAATATACATACATACATACATACATACATACTTACATACATACATGCATGCAATAAGGCATGTATGCATGCATACATACATATATACATACATACATACATGCTGAACGTAAAAATTGAACTCTGTGCTCAGATTTTAAGAAGAAAGATCTAAGCTTTTACTTTACTCCTTCTTTTTTCATAATAGTATTGCTTGTACCTCTGCATACATGCCAAATATCATTTGTATTGAGAGTCTGTAAATATGAATTTTAATTTTGAAGTGTTGAGTCTGAGTTTCATTTTGTGTTAAGATAGTTTTGTGACAATGGTGTATGGTTACTTATTGTATATCTGTATGTCATCATCATGTATTTTGCTTGTATGTTTATTTTATTTTAATATGTCTTACTGAAACAGCTGTAGATACTATACATATTCAATTAAATGTCAATTAAATGTCAAGTTCAACTGCAAATCAAGAGGGACCCTGTTCGGCCATCACATATTGTGCTGGCAAATCAGTGTCCTTGTTGTTTATTCTATTAACTACTCCAAAAGAATTGCATAGACCAAGATCTTTTGGCATATTATATGACATCATGGTAGATCTGGGTCTATACAGTTTGACTTATACACAAGTATATATGGTAATTTCCATGTTATTTAGTACCACTGGAACTCATACCATTCTCATGTATCACAATCTTATCTTGCTGTTAAGGCAAAATTATTGGAAATCAATACTGAGACGATTACTTTGTAGGATAAATCCAAGTAAATTTGAAGTATTTATCCTCATTTTATGAAGCAAGATTATTAGCTGACACATGGTTGTAGGCCAGAGACCCTATTGATTTTTGCATATGTATCTTCAAGGGATAATTTGGACATTTCAGGATAATTATCACAAGCAGAAGAGCTGTTAATGTTTCCAGTCTTTGATCTTTTTAGATCATTGATTCACAGTGTGACCACTAGAATGTGTAACACAGTGAGATCACTAAAATGTGTAACATGATTAAACCACTAAAATGTGTAAGATGATGTGACCCCTCAGATGTGTAACATGAGACAGCTAAAATGTTTAACATGTTGAGACCAATAATCTGTGTAACATGATGAAACCACTCAAATGTATTTCATGGCAAGATCAATAAACTTTGTAACATGATGAGACCACCAAAATGTGTAACAATTGTGAACAATAAACTGTATAACATGGTGACATGATGAGATCACTAGAATGTGTATGATGAATTTTTTATCCTCTTGCTATCAGCATTTTCCCTCTATTTCTTGTTTTATTGGTTCAGTCATGATAGAATTGGAACCTGTGAGCCTGTAGATCTGACACTGTGACTTTATTCTGATGTATTGACTATCAGGGAAAGAAAAATGACAAAAGGTCACACAAAATTAACAGAAATGAGACAAATCATGTGCATGGTGTATAAAAATAAGAAAAAATCAGCTGCTCTGATTACTGGTTGTGTTGCACCTTCAAGCTCTGGGAATATTCTTCCCCACTTAACATCCAGTGTTACCCAGAATTTAACAAACACCCAAATCATCCAAATCTTGATCCTTATAGTGGGATGTAAAATGTGCCCCTAGCAAATGAACCAAGATGCAACACTGACCAGTAGGCATGTAGATTACTTGATGAAGTGACACACTTACTCTTCTTTTTCACTATCTATCTTGAGCCTTTCTGCTCATAAAATATTTGATACAACTTTTGGAATGCAACTTGATCATACCAAAAGGAGGTCACTGTGAGCCATATATATGATGCTGGTTTGACCTTTGTATTTTCACATATTAATTTATAACACCCTCCATATGTGTCTTGGACCCAATTACTTATAGTCATGTAAACTTTTAAGAGATGTGAATCAAATGTACCAATATGAGGTTGCAAAAATGAGTTTTCATGCTGGAATAACTTGGTATTTATTAGATGTCTAATACTACCTCCATATAGTTGGACCTGTTTCTTATAGAGCCATTAAACTTTGTATATGCATTTCATTGAGGAGCTTTACTTTACATACCTAAAGTATGTTAATATGATCTTATTTTCCATGCTTGAATAACTTTGGTATTTTAGTATTTATTCGTTGCTTGATTCTGCCATCATGATATTACACTACTGGAAGATTGTAAGTGTATCCATCACAAGGAGTACTACTTTACAATATTAAAAGTAGGTCATGGTGATCTGTTTCTATGCTTGATTAACTTTGTCACCAAATGGTATTTCCTTACGCTACAGCCCCAAAAGTTTATGAGATTTAATACATGTATATGAATTCATAAGCAGTTATTTCAGCTGCTATCTCAAAAAGGAAGCAAAGACAAAGAAAAAGTTGTTGTTGTTGTTGTTGTTATTGTTGTAGGGTTTAACACCATTTTTCAGCACAAGATAGACTACACATGGCGGCCAGTATAACTGGTGGAGAAAGAACCCTGGATAACCCTGGGAAGAACCACCGACCCACGAGAAGCAACTGGCAAGCTTTCTCACGTACCCACGTAAGCCGCAAAGAAAAAGTGGGTAGCCAGTTTGTAGAAAATGTTTATCATATTGTTACATTTCAAAACTTTGGTTTATTGCACATTATGCTAAGGAGAGAAAATATCATTTCACTGGTGACAGTAGAGAACCAGTTTAATACAGATTGAATTATTTTATATTACCATGTATACTTGCTTACAAGATGAGTCCAACTGAAAACTGCACAGACCTATATCTGCAGCCACATAATGTACCTGCAGATCTGGGTCTGTACAGTTTGTTTGGAGTAATCAGTAGAATAAACAGCATAGACTTCCTAGAGGTGACTGCTTAAGACAGGATTGATTGTGTATCAGTTGACATCAGACTTGTAATACAGATGCATCTGGGGCCCCAAGTGGCAGAGTGGTCTAAAGCGCTCACCATTACGGATCACTGTCATCTCACGTCTGTCTGCCTGGGTTCAAGTCTCGCGCTCGGCCAATGTGGATATCTGAGAAAACTTGCCAGTAGCTTCTCGTGGGTTGGTGGTTCTTTCTGGGGTTTTCCCAGGTTCTTCCTCCATCATTTATACTGGCCGCCATGTATAGCCTATCTTGTGCTGAAAAATGGCATTAAACCCCATAACAACAACAACAGATGCATCTTGGGATGAATTTGTACTGTAGACCAAGACTGGATTCTTGTGACCCATTTTTTAGGACTTGTTCACAATTACATTAAATTGTCTTGACTCTAATTCCAGTACCATTTCATCTATTGTCAACAAACTTACCCTTCAGTTGTGTATTTAAAGAAGTGTGTTGCACTGCAATACTAGGTCAAAGTGACCTACGTTTTGAGGTTGTTAAAAATTGCTATTGCTTAACTCTAGCAAGCAAATTGCTCTGAAGGTGCATAGTAGAATGACATATTGCAAAAACCAAAATTGACTCACTGTGACTGTCTGAGGTTTTATTCAAAATTGTTTAAAACTTTTGATGAGGCTCAAATTGAACTAGTTTGTCATATCCCTGCACCAAACTTACCAATGGGATGATGGTTTGTTTGAACTCTAGCCACATATTTCAACATTTGTTTCTACCTATATTCTCCAAGCGTGTGGCAAATTTATGACCCTGCCACTGGATCAGCCTGGGTTAGTTACCATGGTGTGTCTTTGGGCAAGGCCTTTACTCCAATTGCCTCGGCACTAAATACCGTACTTGTGTTGCTGTGCCATCAGTCATCAAACCAGACCATTATCATGGGATGAAGTGTGTCACAATAACTCAAACTGGTTTGCTGTGAGATGTATTCATGTAGATAGGGAGGGTAAAAATAATTAAAATAGACTCTTTAATGCACAGAATATAGAAATGAGTACTGTACCAGAAATAGACTAATCACAACACAGAGCTAAATGGCAAGCATTGAAAGCTTCACAGCTAAAGAATTGTTGCAAATTAGTTCATTATCATGTAATGTATATGGAACAAAGAATGAATTCAAAAGAGGTGTCACTTTCAAAAGTGAAATGAATACTCCTTTATCACATTTTTAAAACAAAAAGCAACTAGACAGCTTTATCAGATGGTTATGGTTTCTGCACGTTAGTTTGTAACAGTTCTTTTTGTGGCTAAGTTGACACAGTTGGAGATATGGCTTTTTGGTGTTTAATTTCTGATTTGTTTATTGTAGTTACTTTGAAGTCAGAAAACTTGATGAAACCTCTGTACATATTGATTCCGAATAATTACTCAAAATGCAGTTAAAATTCTCCCAGTTTATGAGTACATTAGTGCATGAATTCATCCCATGTAATGGCAAAGGGTCAGTTCAGTTTGATATTGAAGATTAAAATGCATATATATATATATATATAGAGAGAGAGAGACACACACACACACTCACAGATACATATTTGTATATTATAATAATAATAATAGTAATAATGTCCTTATTTAAAGAGGGTAACTCAATTAAATACAACTAATCTCACTTGATGCTCTCTTTAAAAGGTGAACATGTATCTTCATGCAAACATTTCTTTCTCATGAAAATAGCTATTTACACATAAGCACCTCTACAAATACATACTAAAATACATTATGAAAGTAGGTGGATTAAACTGCATATAAAATTTTTTTGCTTCATCACTCCAATAACAATATATATATATATATATATATATAGCATTACTTCTTCAATCCCCGGCCGAGTCATACCAAAGATTTACAAGAATGGTACTAACAGCTGCCTTGCTTGGCACTCAGCATTAAGAGGTTAGTGTTAGGACTGGTCGGCTTAGTGTCAGGATAATGTGACTGGGTGGGACATCATGCTACATGTCTGCGGCATGATGCCCCAGTGGTAGACATCACTATAAAACTGTCACACTGCAGACATCGTAGCTATATGACTGAAAAATTGTTAAAGCTACGTTAAAAAATCCAAATCACATCACACTTCTTCTTAGATATAGCTATTCTGCAAAAATGTGGCATGCAGTAAAGTTTACATCAGTATTATTTTTAGGTATTAAAGTATTGAGGGATGTTCATACACAAAATTCATATATACAAGACATTTTTACATACCTTTATATATATGCTAATATAAAAGATGCAGAACAAGCAAGTTATAAATTTGAAGAGTAACATTGCAATAAATCCAGAACTCAAACTTGAACTTGTGTTTTCTAGTTTGTTTGTTAATATGTCAGTTTGAAATAATGCATGTACATTTTTTAAATGATTTAACTGAATCAGCAGATCAGTAATGCCAATATCATATGAAAGAAATGGAAGTCCATGTGTCTCATAAAATAAAAACTTCATTTGTTCTAATTACTTGTCTCTCTATGAGAATGACAGCTCTTGAAACAGATTACATGTCAATCTGTGGTTCTTTTAATCTACCTTTTATTCATTCTAAAGAGGTGGGATCATAACTGTCAATAGGATTTCACTGTATGCTTTCAGAAAAAAAATGGAAAATGTACAGTGCTTCCTCTAGGGGTGCAAGATTGAGAGTAAACAAGCCTCTGGGTGTCAAAAGTGGGGTTTAGATTGTGAATAAACAATCCTCTGGGAGTCAAAAGTGGGGTTTAGATTGAGTGAAAAATAAACTTTGATGTCAAAACTGAGGTAAAATTAAAAAATTTGGGGATCTCGATCTGCTGCACAAATGAGGGTAAAGAGAAACACTGAATCTATGACCATTATTTAGAATGCTACAAAAAATTGCAATTTTTTTCTTCTATAATAGAATTGTTGAAATATGGTTGTTGATTGGCCTTGATGTCTGTGTAACTACTCTTGGTATTATTGTCATAAATGGAAGATTTTAGGCATATAGAGAAGAGGGGGGATCTGCTTTTTATCTGTGTTACCTGAGTTTTTTGTTCCTTTTGCTGCATGTGTGTTGGTTCATGGTTGTTAATCTGAGCTAAATAATTTATTTGGGGAGGGGGGTTGGGATGGGGGTGGGGGTTTGGCTTCTGCTACCTAAAGAGCTACATCACATCAACACTGAATAGTAAAGACTAATTAATGCAAGTCAATAAAACTGGTTTTATGATCAATGTGAAAGTCAATGTGAATAAAAGTTAATTCAATTTTATAATGGAACTTATGCAAAAGGTAGATGGAGCATCAGAACTTGTACATAGAGGTCTGAGTGGGTAAACAATATTCTCAGTACAATGCTCCCTCAATATAATGCTATTCAGGGGAGTCAGAAAGTCTGCTGTGATATTAGACATGACACCTTATACAGGTACATTACACAGAGAAATAGAATTTATCCAGTTTAATGGGTGTCCATGATCATACCCATGTTATATCAGAGACAGTGTTATACTTAGGTACATTACATGGAAAATAGAAATGAACCCATGTTTTATCATATGCATGTTATATCAGGGACAGTGTTTTACTGACAGAGGTACATCGCATGGAAAGTAGAATTCATTAAGTAACGGTATCAACGATCATACGCATGTTATATCAAGGATGGTGTTGCATTGAGGTAAATTACTTGGAAAATAGAAATTAGACCCATGTAATGGGTAACCATGATCATACCCATGTTATATATATCAGGAATGGTGTTGAATTGAGGTAGATTGCCAGTAGCTTCTCATGGGTCGGTGGTTCTTCCTGGGGTTTTCCAGGGTTCTTCCTCCACCAGTTATACTGGGCACCATGTATAGCCTATCTTGTGCTAAAAAATGACGTTAAACCCAACAACAACAACAACAACAACATATCAGCCTGGGGATTTCACTAAATGACTTTCTTATGATGTCTGTTTGTTCCTAAATGAAATTGGTGCTGATCTCCCATCCAGTATGGCCACCATGGCATCTATCTTCAAAATCTTGTTATTGCTTCTCTTCCAAAATGAAAGATATATTGACATGGGGTTTTCACCAAAAGACTAATTATGACATCTAATTGGTCATGAACGACAATGACTTCAAATATGGATATCCACAATGAACTAATTTTCCTAAATGGATGGTTCTATCAGCACATTCTTTTCACCAAAAGTCTTTTAATATTGTTGTCTGGTAGTGTGTCTTCAGTGACAATGGTACCAATCTTTCATTCAATATTGCTGCGACAGTATCTCAAGAATCTCCAAGATGGTTTCAGCACTCAGCAGTTAAAAAGAAGAAATGGCCTTGTCTTGAATTCCTAGATATTCATTCAGACTGTAGAGCATCAGTCCCTTCAAATATTGGACTTTTGTTGATGAATTGATTCTAATAAAATCAGACAATGTTCTGGAATTTTTTCAAACTTGATTTTTAAGTTTTAAAAAAATGCATGGATCTTAGACTGCTTTCAACTGCATACTTACTCCATTTTGGATAACTCCTGCTTTATAAGTCTGTATTCAGCTGCAGATGAAGTGGGAGTTTGGTGGGTTTGGTTGTACCCCTTTTTCAAGTCAAAATAGAATATATTGCATTAAAAACTGGAAAAAGATGGACATATTGAGTACCAGCACAAACACATTGATTCTGTCATATTAGTATACTTCAAACTTTGTGACTTTGATTTGACAGGTTTGGGATGTGTAAATTTTTTTCAGAATTTTTTCCAACACTTGGAATGGGATGAAGGGGGATGTGGTGAATTTCGATTGGATGGGATTAAGAAAGTTTGAAAAGTTGGTCTGGTTCTTGTTGCATATTTCTGGTTTGTTTGTTGGTGTCTTTTACAAATCAAGTTTGCTAACATAGCTTAAATTGTTTTATTGAATTCTGTTGTATCTGTGCCTCCTTTATGCAACACCAGATCTGGTTCTATGCACTTTCTATTTGTATCTGACTTATAAATGACTATATACATTATGAGGCAGATGAAGAAGAAATTACAGGTCTCATTTTATCCTGTGTATTTGAGCACATGGTAGATAAATCTTTACCAGGACACTGTTTGAGTTTATTTTTTAATGTTGATCACTTTAATCTTTGTTCAGATTGATATTTCTAGTTAGCAATTGATTATGCTTGGAGTTTTTGTATTGTATAGTGCCTCTCTTGCTCCATGTTTCGATAGTGCAGTTTGCAATTCAGTTTGCAGTGAGATATAATTACCAAAATCCAAGTTAATCCTTAGAGTGATTCCAAGTATTTGAGTGATTAATGTTTGTGATATCCACATTTCTGACCCACTGTGGCTTTCATTGCTATGCATAAATGGAAAAGCAAGCTAGGAACTAGGAAAAAATTAAATGAAAGGGCAATGAGACAATTCAAATTTCAGTTGCTACATGTCACTGTGAGCATGTATAAATTAAATTAAATTAATCAATAAAATAAAGTTTACACCTTTGAAGTAAATAAAAGTAAAATTATATGTCAGGTAAAATACTGTAAGGTGGATTTAGTTTGTACGTCAGAATTACATAATTTTTTACATCTTGTACATTATTACATTATAATATCACAGTTGCTCAAGCCATGGGACCAAAGTGTATCAACCTATGTAAACATTCAGTAAAGGGGTGCAGTTTTTCCTGTATATTCCTCAGACTGATTAATTGAGGTTCCACTTAAGACACAAAAACCTGACTTCTGAGATAAGCACCATTGTTTGTTCTCATGAATCCAGTTTCATACACATGTTTTTGTCAAGAACTGAAACCTGTGTTGACAGTTGTGGTCTGTTGTTGTACCAGTACTGTGATACATTGAAATACCTGCAAAACATGTAATCAAGGTTATACCATCAAGTGCCACACCTCACACAAAACAAATCAAAGTAAGTACAGAAGAAATGTACCATGGCTTCATATACATTCTTACAAATCACCAGGTCCAGTTTGTTTAACAGAGCTTTTGTTCATACCTTAATAGACCATTGCTCACAGAACAGATGAAAAATGGTGGCATTATGCCACTTGGCTAATATTTCTTGACTTGAAATACAAGAACATACTATTTGTTTTGCAGAAATTATAATTGGTTCATTGTGATAGCGGATATTCACAATATAGGAGTCTTTGTTATGCAGAAACTTGTCGAACTTGATGTAACTTATTAATAGCATGTCATTTTGGTATGTTCAGTTTGTCACATAAAGGAACATTTCGTATTTTGGAATATATTAGAATCCTGTTAAGAAGTTTTAAGAATTTTTACTCAAAACATTGAGTTGTGACAAAACTTGGTTCATTTGGTTTTGGCTGAATGCTTAACAGCTTTCAACATAATATATATTTCTTTCTTAGTAATCCTGCTGAGGAAAAATTATTGGTCATTGAACACTTGAAGTAATATTCCAGACTGATTGATTTTGATTTGTGGTTACCTGAAATTTTATATTTGAAAACAGGCTAGCTTATTTGACTTTGTTTTGACAATAGATATTGCTTTTAAGTGGATATTTTGTCTTTGGGCTGAAGAAAAGATAGAGACAGGAAAATTTCTTTGATGGGTAAGTATTACATTGGCTAAGTTTATTTGTCCCTTTTGTCCCCTGCATTTCATAGAAAATGGGGAATATATGCCTGTCCATCTATGCTTCCATCCTTCCAGCTATCTCTCATTTTTAAGTGACCTGGTCAGCTGAGTTTATGATATAGTCTTTTGTCAGCTCTTGTCAGCTCTGCATTGTCCATTATGCTGCGTTCATTAACAACTGCTACATGTATTGACATTTTCTCCAAAACCGCTGAAAAGAGCTTGACCAAACTTTGTCAAAAAAACATTTTGGCATTTGTTCAAATGAAGCTGATCTGCCCTCAGATATGGCAACCATTATTCAAAATGATAAACCTTTGAACATTTTCTGATTTTAAGAAATGTCAAGAGAACTATGCTACAGTTGATGGGAAGCATCCTGGCATGAAGATCTTTCCAAATTTTGTAAAATAATACTGATCCACCACAAAATATGGCCACCATTACCAAAACTAGAAAAACATTTAAATGACTTTCCAAAACTTGCTCAACAGAATTTGGCAAAATTTGACAGAAGGCATCCTGGCATGTCATATTTATTCAAATGTTTCAGATACCAGTTATATGATCAAATATGACCATCAGTATGAAAAATAAAACAACCAATGATAAATAAAATTTGAAAAAATTTTGACCAAATTTCACAGAAAGACAACAGGCATAGCTGACTTTTAATTTTTTGTACTAATGTTGTTCCACTTTCAAATCTGTCCACCATTACAAAAAGCAGCACAAAAAACCCAACCTCAGAAAACTTCATTTTAAACGCTGCTGAACAGAATTAGACCAAATTTGATTGAAAGCATCCTAGCATAATGGTCTATAAAAATTTTATACAGATGATGCCACTCCACTTTCCAATAATGTTGTTGTCTCTAAAAATAAACAAAACTTTAAAACAGCTTCTTAAACAGGTACTGGGCAGAAATTAACCAAATTTGACACAAATCATTCTGGTAATAAGGGTTTTCAAATTTATACAAATTTTGACATTTTGCAATCAAATAATTGCAACCATTACTAAAAACAGAAAGTAACTTTTAAAACCCTGAACAGAATTTGACCAAATTTTGCTGAAAGAATTCTGGTAGGAAGAGCTTTTAAGTTTATATAAATGAAGCTGTTCTGCCATTAAACCTGGCTCCTGTTGCTAAAAAATGAAAAGTCTTTAATAACTTATTTTGAAACAGCTCTTAACAGACCGATCAATTTAACGTCATAGCATAAATGTATTACAGATTGGTACAAATGCTCTTCCCCAATAAAATATGGCTCCCATTTGCAAAAGCAGAAAACATTTACACAACATTTTCTACAAAACTCCTGATCAGAATTTGACTAACCTTGACACAAAGCATTATCTGGGAAATCTTTAAAAATTTGTTTTTGTAACATGCATAATCAAATTCCATCATGTGAATTTGGTCAAAATTTCCAAGTGCAAGGAGAGATGGGGGGGGGGGATGTTGGTTGCATAACTGTCTTTGTTGTACTTTTTGTGCATCAAAAGTGATCCAGCATATGTATATGGTTTAGGAAGAAAATAAATCACACCAAAATTAATAGACAGGGAATCAGCTTATAATGTGCCCCAAGCTTTTCTTTCCTAGCTCTGGAGTTTGGGCAGTGAAAGTGGCCATGTAATATTCTAATAGATGCATATCAGAAGAAAAGCCTAGCTTTGTACCCAGACCTAAATGAATCCATATGATTCCGAGATTGAAGTAAGAAAATCGTACTTCCTTAAATCTCCCCAAGGATAAACACATTTCTTATCAACAATAATTTCCAGTGGAGAAGATCAGGCAAATGCCTTTTTTTTAAAAATTTTCAAGGTGGTGCAAAAATGTGAAACACCAGCATGGAACTTGAAACACTTCAAAGATTCATTGTTAAGGCTAATTTAACCTCCCCAAGTTAATTGGTGACAAGACATTACACGCAACTGTGGTACTAGGTTGGAAAAAAAAATCTTGATGTTTAGCAGGAGCTTCTAATGTATGTTAGGTCACGGCATGTGTACTTAGAATTTGATAATTTTCATGACAATTTTGATCAAAAGAGTGATGTACGCTTGTTAAGGCATTAGTGGCTATCACATTGAATAGATCAATAAAGCCAACATTGTTATATTACATTGTTTAGCTGATCTAGTCATGGTTATTTGGATAAAATATATGTTGGTAGACTACTTGTTGTCGATCTGAGTGACAGTTAAAAAATCATATCTGTCTTTGATAAAATGTTGCTTTTCAAAAATGACTCAAACGAACAATCTGATGGAAAAAAAGATTTTGCAATGGTTAATAAATTATGAATTTCCCCCTTCTTGCATATGTATCAGGTAGGTGTTGAGATTTGATTGTCCTGTTGACCAGTGACAATAGTTATATGTTTAATCTTGGCTCTTGAGTTGTCTAATATATACTATTAAGATGTAAATCTTATGATTGTGTGTGATAAATATGATAGGAAATAAAGATGAGTATTCCAGTATTTTAAATCAAAACTGCCATTGTCCATGAGACAAAATTCATTTTTAAATCGTGAATCACTGAAAAAGTATTATGAAAATCTTCTGTTGTTGCCTTTTAAAAATCTTGGCACTGAATTATAGGGACCTATGTAACGATGTGCTAGATCTATTTGTCTAAAGGGTCATATTCACAATTTACTTCAATGCCTTAATAATGCGTCTTGCTGACTGTGATTCTTATGGATAATGTATGTTTCATACTGATGTCAGTTACATGTATGGGATTATTGTTAAGTCATTGATTCATAATAGATTTTATCCAGTATGATAAAATCCATTATATATATAATGGTACAGTGTAAGCATTAGTACTTGTTTGATACATACTCTGAAGATCTTGACCTTCAAATTAATGTCAGAATCTATCAGTATTTTTGTACAAGTCATAATACATGTATATATGGACTGACATTTACTGCAAAACACATCTAATAGTTCTACCCAAAATGAAAGGCCAATGTTTAAATCTTGCACATGCATGTATCATTTCTATATACAAAGTGGTTTCGATAGCCATACAATTCAAAAGTGTACTTGAAAGAAAGCTGCCAGATTTATTGTGGTATTTGACTACCAGTCTGTGTACAGTGGTCTCTAATTATCATGTGATTAATGGGAGCCATAAAAGTGCATACTGCCCTTGGAGTGAGATCATCTTACACTTAGGTATGTTAAAAGCAAAGCCTGTCTTAAACCTGTAATATCACCTGGATGTTTTGAAGCTTCCTGGAAAATCAGTGGCACCCATGGTCTCCCAGCAGGAAGATGAAATCTCCCATCCTTTAAACTTTAAATATTTTGATAGATTTTTTTTCCTTAAAAATTAAGTGCACAGAGATTACTTAATGTCTCTGAAAAATGTAAACCAATTGGGGCATAAGTTAACCTATAATAAGTTAGTGATTGTACTTATTTTCCAAGTTATTGTAGAAATTATAGTTTTGATTTAGACAGGT
>JAECUM010016618.1:0-77006 GCA_016617855.1 Megalonaias nervosa | reverse complement strand
TGATATTGAAAATACCCCTGTCTCCAAGTTGATGTTTACCATTTTCTGACAAAATTTGACTTCAGTGTGGACATGTTAAACTTAAGAACTTTGCTCATGCATATTGAATCTAACTTTCTTCTGGCACACTCCTTTTGCAGGGGCATCTGTGTCATATGGTTACATTTCTGATTATTGCTTAGGATGACATTTTACATCTGCATGATGTTAGGGGGTTGGTGTTGTTTCTTAAAATGGTGAAGCCTTACTGTACAGGAGGTCAATTATAATGATTTTTGTATTCTATGCATGTGTTTATGGAAGAAGTAAATTATGACGATTTTTGTATTCTACACGGTATCTATGGGGTGGATCAATTATAATGATTTTTTTTATTCTACACATGTTTTTATGGAGGGGGTCAATTATAATGATTTTTTTTTTATTCTACACGGTATTTCTGGAGGGGGTCAATTATAATGATTTTTGTATTCTAAAGGGTATTTATGGAGGGGGTCAATTATAATGACTTTTGTAGTCTACGTGGTATTTATGGAGGGTCATATGATAATTCCCATGTCCATCTGTCTAATTACATGATATCTATCATGAATTTCATTTCCTCTCAGTGACTTTTGAAGATCTTCATGATGGAAACCAGATTTGGTATGAAGCTTTACATCAAGTTGATCTACAGCAGATCATGCTGTGTTTTCTAACAAAATTGAATTGAGTCGTGATCCATCTTTGACTTTAAACTTTGCCTGTCAGGGGCATATTACCCAGGACATCAGTTGACATTTCCTGTTTTTGGTGCTTTTGAGGGGAGTTGAATTTTAATTGCTGTATTGTGCAATATTTGTGGAAATGTTGCTATAGAACATCAGTATATACATGTAGTTACATAAATGTTGCCGTAGAATATCAGTATATATTTACATAAATGATGTAGAACATTGGTATGTAGTTACATAATTGTTTGCTGTAGATCATCAGAATGTAGTTACATGAACATTGGTATGAAGTTACATCAATGTTTACTGTAGATAATCAGTATGTAGTTACATAAACATTGGTATAGAACATTGGTATGAAGTTACATCAATGTTGCTGTTGAACATCTGTATATTAAAACATTTTCTGTAAAAGAATATCCCTAGGTTTATCATGTTAATCCCAGCCCCAAATATCACTTCACCTGGCCCCAGTATCACTTTACTTGGCCCCAAGATCACTTCACCTGGCCTCAATATCACTTGACCTGACCCCGATATCACTTCATCTGGCCCCAATATCACTTCAGCTGGCTCCAATATCACCTTATCTGGCCCAAAAATATCACTTCACCTGGCCCCATTATCACTTCATCTGGCCCCAATGATCATTTCACCTGGTCCCAATATCACATCACCTGTTCCCAGTGATTACTTCATCTGGCCCAATGATCACTTCACCTGGCCCCAGTGAACGCATCACCAGGCCCCATTGATTGCTTCATCTGGCCTAATGACCTTTACTAACTGAGACTGAAAATACATTAAGACACAAGTACAGAATTTTTTAGATATTACTTTTTCGCTCATAATATTTGATAGCCAAATGTAAGCAGACAGATGAAATATTCAAATCTTATTTTGTAATACAAAGTACAGTGGGTTTTTTTCATTTTTCATTCACTCTTACTTTATAATAATGTAACTATTTTTCTAATTTTGGGCTCAGAGACCTAGACTATTATGTAAATATTTTTTTTACAAACCACCAAAAGTGAATATTAATTTCTTTACCTATGACTCTTTGTTCAGAAATGGACAGAAATTCACAGATAATGCAACAATATTTGGACATTCTGTTGTGAATTTACTGAAGGTCTGAACATTTTCTTCTTGACCTGTGTAAATACATAACATCATTTGTTCCGATTGTTAGCAATGTTGGAATTATTAGCCTAGCTTGCTGTAAGCTTGCTACTAAATATAGAATAACCTTTATATTGCTATTTTTTTAAACCTGTTCCTGATGTGAATGGATTTAAACATTTTGCAAATGATGCCAGTCTGCTTTCAGATATACCATTGTTGCTAAAAAAAAAATATCACCTGGGTCTCTTGTTAATTTTACCATATATATATATATATATATATATATATATATATATATATATATATATATAAATGCAATAAAGTATGAATTCCCATTATGTCTGAGTTAGAATGGACATACAGTTTGATCTCAGTTAACCAGTCACAAGAGAAAGCTAATAAATTAATACCAGAACAAGTTTGACAGGTGTATGGTAATCAAAATCAAATGGGGCACTCAGAGCTTCCCCTTGTACTGGATCTCTAAGAGCATGTGTTATGGCAGTTAGGTATGTTTACCTGGAATTTGGTGAGTAGATAGCTGCTGTTGAACTGGCACAGTACTGTACCTGTTTGTCAACAAGCGACATGGATGTGTTAGATAAAGCCTTGCAGAATGGTAAGCATATATTGTCATGCATACAAAATAGAAATTTGAAACTATTTTGCAAGAGGGCTCTTTTGCTAGAGGTCAGAATTCATTCATTTTACTTGGAGTAGTTAGATTTTACAACTTGGAAACTCTTAAATGCACCAATAACAGTGCAGTGGTCTTCCTCTTTAGGAGATGTAAAAGTGCAAGTATTTGAGTGCAGTGGAGGAAGCAGAGAAAAGCCACATCAACAGATGGTTGGTTTTTAAGCATTGCACATATCAGTACAGGGTATCAAACATGGAAATGCATTGATACACAGCCAGTTAGCATGAATTCATTTATTTTTGAGGGTATAAATTTTGTTGATGTGGCAAAAGAATGACATCTTTGTTGGAATTTAAATTTGTGGATTGGGGAAGAGGTCTTATTGTCTCCACATAAGAATAATGATTTATTGGGTTTTTTAATTTGTGGTTGTAACCATGAAATAAAAAATTGGTAATAGTGAATTCACTCTACATGGTAATATTGATTGCAATGATAAACATGGCCATATTCAGGTCCTGTCATGGCAATATTGATTGCATTGATCAAAGAGGGCCATTATTCAGGTCTTGTCTTGGCAATATTAACTGCAGTGCTCAAAGATGGCCTTAATTGCAGTGATCAAACATGGCCTTGATTGTGGTGATCAAAGAAGGCCATATTCAGGTCTTGTCTTGGCAGTGTTGATTGCAGTGATCAAACATGGCCTTGATTGCGGTGATCAAACATGGCCTTATTCAGATCCAGTCATGGCAGTATTAATTGCAGTGATCAAAGAAGGTCATATTCAGGTCTTGTCTTGGCAGTATTGATTGCAGTGATCAAGCATGACCTTATTAGGTCCTGTCTTGACAGTATTGATTGGAGTGATCAGGCATGGCCTTATTAGGTCCTGTCTTGACAGTATTGATTGCAGTGATCAAGCATGGCCTTATTCAGGTCCTGTCTTGACAGCATTGATTGCAGTGATCAAGCATGGCCTTATTCAGGTCCTGTCTTGACAGTATTGATTGCATTGATCAAGCATGGCCTTATTCAGGTCCTGTCTTGGCAGTATTGATTGCAGTGATCAAGCATGGCCTTATTTGGTCCTGTCTTGACAGTATTGATTGGAGTGATCAGGCATGGCCTTATTCAGGTCTTGTCTTGGCAGTATTGATTGCAGTGATCAAGCATGACCTTATTAGGTCCTGTCTTGACAGTATTGATTGGAGTGATCAGGCATGGCCTTATTAGGTCCTGTCTTGACAGTATTGATTGCAGTGATCAAGCATGGCCTTATTCAGGTCCTGTCTTGACAGCATTGATTGCAGTGATCAAGCATGGCCTTATTCAGGTCCTGTCTTGACAGTATTGATTGCAGTGATCAAGCATGGCCTTATTAGGTCCTGTCTTGACAGTATTGATTGCATTGATCAAGCATGGCCTTATTCAGGTCCTGTCTTGGCAGTATTGATTGCAGTGATCAAGCATGGCCTTATTTGGTCCTGTCTTGACAGTATTGATTGCAGTGATCAAGCATGGCCTTATTTAGATCCTGTTGACAGTACTGATTGCAGTGATCAAGTATGGCCTTATTCAGGTTCTGTCTTGGCAGTATTGATTGCAGTGATCAAGCATGTCTTTATTCAGGTCTTGTCTTGGCAGTATTGATAGCAGTGATCAAGCATAGCCTTATTCAGGTCTTGTCTTGGCAATATTGATTGCAGTGATCAAACATGGCCTTGATTGTAGTGATCAAGCATGGCCTTATTCAGGTCCTATCACAGAAATATTGATTGCAGTGATCAAAGAAGGCCACATTCAGGTCTTGGCAATATTGACTGCAGTGATCAACCATAGGATAGGTGGTCATGACAACAGTGTTTGCAATAATCAAACATGGCTGTATTTAGGTCCTATTGTGGCAGTATTGATTGCATGTGATCAAACATGGCTGTATTTAGGTCCTATTGTGGCAGTATTGATTGCATGTGATCAAAAATGGCTGTATTTAGGTCTTATTGTGGCAGTATTGATTGCATGTAATCAAAATTGGCTGTATTTAGGTCCTGTTGTTGCAGTATTGATTACATGTGATCAATATTTACAGCACAAATGTCAGATTCTGGTAGTTACCATCTAAATGAAACTTTTTATGGAAATAAAGACCCAGTTTGACTTAAAGCTTGGTCCTTTAATTTCTCTCTCAATTATGTTTGAAGGATTTCATGGATTAAAAGCAAATGTTTTATGAGGCTTGACATTATGGAGACATAGTTCAAGTTTGAATTTGACTACTTTACAGGGTTATATCCCCTGTTTAGTTAAAAATGTCTAGACTCGCATTTAAACAGTGATGCTGGTCCCTACTGGCTGTAAAGTAAGTAATTGGTGTATCCAATATAGTTCTGTATCTTTCTGATAAATGTTGCTACTAGAGAGCTCTTGATTATATTTTATGATTTTTATTATCTGATAATGAACACAGCTTATGCTGTGATCAGATAAGTTAAAGTGTTTAGACACTGGGTAATCCTTTTGGTTATGGTATCCCTAAAGTGTTATTTTATTCTCACTTGGAATTCCCATTTAGTTTCACCATCTGATATGTATTGATTGCCACATAGTTGGCAACTGAGTAAGTAGATGACATTTCATGTGGTACAATGTCCCTAATTTTGGTTTATATTGAGATTATTAAATGTTCTTCAAAATATTTTAGATGTAATCATTTTCATGCAGAAACTGGAATTAATGGTCCCACAATCCAGTACTTTGTGAATGTTTTACCCGTCTATGGCTAAAAGTAAGGCTGGTTTATTTCTTCGAGGTCTCAGAAAGGATATTGTTCCACAAGCTGCAAATTCGTTGCAATTTGTAAATCTTTGGCATATAAATCTTGGACACAGGTTGATTTCTAGTTCTCGAGCTATCTTTCTCTTTGGCTACACTTTTAAAGATAGTTAGCCACCTTGTGATTTTACAAATTTGGAAAGTAGTTTCCTGGCTTCTTTGTATAGAGGGATCAACTGGTTTGGTAGCAACAAATGCTTGGCTTCTGGGTGTTCTGAACAGGCTTTTCCAGTTTTCTCTTTTTGGATCCTTATTGCATCTCTTCCAATGACTGTATTCCTGCAGATGCATGTCCATAAAGACTCATTGGGCTCTCTGTGGATTTGGGATTTATCTGACTGGATTCATGCAGATGCATGTCCATAAAGACTCATTGGGCTGTCTGTGGATTTGGGATTTATCTGACTGGATTCCTGCAGATGCATGTCCATAAAGACTCATTGGGCTGTCTGTGGATTTGGGATTTATCTGACTGGATTCATGCAGATGCATGTCCATAAAGACCCATTGGGCTCTCTGTGGATTTGGGATTTATCTGACTGGATCCCTGCAGATGCATGTCCATAAAGACTCATTGGGCTTTCTGTGGATTTGGGATTTATCTGACTGGATTCATGCAGATGCATGTCCATAAAGACTCATTGGGCTCTCTGGATTTAGGATTTATCTGACTGGATTCCTGCAGATGCATGTCCATAAAGACTCATTGGGCTGTCTGTGGATTTGGGATTTATCTGACTGGATTCATGCAGATGCATGTCCATAAAGACTCATTGGGCTCTCTGTTGATTTGGGATTTATCTGACTGGATTCCTGCAGATGCATGTCCATAAAGGCTCATTGGGCTCTCTGTTGATTTAGGATTTATCTGACTGGATTCATGCAGATGCATGTCCATAAAGACTCATTGGGCTCTCTGTTGATTTAGGATTTATCTGACTGGATTCATGTAGATGCATGTCCATAAAGACTTATTGGGCTGTCTGTGGATTTGGGATTTATCTGACTGGATTCATGATGAGGGTCGTCTTCACTTCCAGTTGAAAAATAAGGAAGATGATGACTGATGGAATGTGAAGGCACTCCCTCCCATTTGCTGATGTCTATTCACCCACACCCCAGGCCTTGTCAGGTTTCATTATCTTTATAACTCATCAGAGGAAATTGATCAGGTTGATTCTTTAAGTTTGCATGTCAGATGTAAATCTGTCAACAAATATAGTTGCTGTGACTTAAATAGAAAACAACTGTCAAAAACATTTAGAGAACTGCTTAGCAAAAGAGTTTGGCCAGATTTGACAGAAAATGTCCCATCTTGAACATCTTTCAGATTTTTACAAATAATGCCATTATGCCATCAAATATGACTGCTGTTATTAAAAGTTGAGAAACGTGTGTAAATTTATAATAATAAAACACTGACTAAAATTGGACCAACTTTGATACAAATTGTCCTGGCATAGGGACCTTTCAATATTTGTCAGATTATGCTGATGTGCCTTTAAGTTTGGATGAAGATACAATATCTAGAGAAACCATGAAATAATTGCTTTTATAACATACAGGATCAAGAACTTTGGAAGAAATTTCAGCAGATGCACCCCCATTTGGGCCTTCAGTTCCAAAAACCCATGAAACAGTTATATTCACCCATAGATATGAGTAGGTGTTGTCAGGATGTTTGGACTATAAGCGTGAAAAAGTGCATCCTAGAGAATGAGCCCAGTTTGTGATGAATGTACTGTTGAATTTCATTAAGTGGTCCCAGTCTGCTCCCTCATTTGTAGATTTGGTATTGAATATCTTTACCATGTTTAAAATGTTCATAATAATATAATAATAATAATAATAATAATAATAATAATAATAAAGATTTTATTTAGAGAAGGTAACTCAATTAGTTACAGAACTAATCTACCCTGAGACCTTCTATCTGTTATGTACAATATATACAGTATATACAACATGATGTGAAGAATCTGGCTTGACACTAAATAATTAAGTGATTTTAAAAGTCAAAGTATCAAGCCTGGAACACATGCACAGGCATCTGTGAATACATAACATAAACATATATAAAATATAAAATATTATCCTGCATTGAAAAATTCAACTGTGAAAATAATGCAAAATTATAGAAAAGCAGGCAGTTTTTATTGTACTAGAACTGTTCAATTTTCTTAAGATTTCATCCATTGGAGACATTGAGTATGAAAAGAAGAAATGCTAGGAGCCTGCCTTACGTCACTGGGAATGTTGTTCCATACCAGTGGACCAGTATATTGAAAACTTTTTTTTAAACAATTCCCTCTTTGGCCTTGGTATAATGTAATTTTTGCTTTTTATGGACCTTAAATTTGGAGTACAATCAGCATCTCTTTGGTGAAAGATATTGCTTAGATAGACAGGAATGGCTTTTCTGGATACTTTATACATCAATTTGGCCTTTCTAAAAAATATTCTTGTGTAAAATGTTACATTTTCAATGTAAAATTTGGGGCCTTGGGTGGCCAAGTGGTCAGAGGTGATTGCCTTTACAAATCACTCATATCATCTGTCTGCATGACTGCAAATCTTGGATTCACCAACATGGATATGTGAGAGAACTTGACAGTAGTTTCCCATGGATCATTGGTTCTTCCCGGTGTTTTCTCAGCATCTTCTTCTACCAAAATATACTGGCTGCCAAGTATAGCCTGTCATGTGCTGAAAAATGGCATTAAACCCTTAAAACCAAACTTAAATGTAAAATTTGAAAATGAATGCTTCAGAATTTGTGTCACTGCTCTCCATAAAACAGTCTTTTCATTAAACCTTTGTCATATTATGGAATGCTACCATCTAGAAAATAATGGCATACTATATCTTTAAAAAGCATGTTTTCTATAAACCTTAACACACCACATATTATCCACATACATCAGTCACTGTGGCACCCAAATGGTTCAGCTCAAGATTGCAAACTTGTTAGAAAAGCTAATACTTGTTCTGCCTTATCTTTAAAGCCACAAGGGCTTGCAGTCCTGCTTTGGTTAAGAAGAAACTTTAAAAATTTTATTGATTTACCATACCTGTTCACTTATAGTTGATATTGGACTGCAGATGGCATAACTAAATTGATTATTATGTGCCAGAGTAGCCATATTGATTATTATTTGTCATAGTAGCTGCATTGATTATCATGTGCCAGAGTAGTCATGTTGATTATTCTGTGCCAGAGTAGCTATGTTGATTATTATGTGCCAGAGTAGCTATGTTGATTATTATGTGCCAGAGTAGCTGTATTGATTATGTGCCAGAGTAGCTGCATTGATTCTCATGTGCCATAGTAGCTGCATTGATTATCATGTGCCAGAGTAGTCTTGTTGATTATTATGTGCCAGAGTAGCTATATTGATTATGATGTGCCAGAGTAGCTGCATTGATTATCATGTGCCAGAGTAGTCATGTTGATTATTATGTGCCAGAGTAGCTATTTTGATTATCATATGCCAGAGTAGCCATGTTGATTATTATGTGCCAGAGTAGCTATAGAGTAGTCATGTTGATTATTATGTGCCAGAGTAGCTATATTGATTATTATGTGCCAGAGTAGTCATGTTGATTATTATGTGCCCGCGTAGCTGTTAATTATTATGTGCCAGAGTAGCTATCTTGATCATTATGTGCCAGATTAGCCATGTTGATTATGTCCTTGAGTAGCTATATTATTATATACTAGAGTATGCCATCTTGATTATTATGTGCCAGAGTATCTATATTGATTATGATGTGCCAGAGAAACTATATTAATGATAGCCAGAGTAGCCATATTGATTATGATGTTCCAGAGTAGTTATATTGATTATTATGTGCCAGAGAAACTGTATTGACTAATATGTTCTGGAGTAGCTATATTAATTATTATGTGCCAGAGTAGCCATCTTGATTATTATGTGCCAGAGTAGCCATCTTGATTATTATGTGCCAGAGTAGCCATCTTGATTATTATGTACCACGAGATTGGAGTTTATGCTTTTCAGTTTAGAGACTTTGTTTTACATACTTTTAGCATAGTTTATTGTTTCATGGGAACAATAAACTTAGTTGTACATTCTTGTTTCATGGGAACAATAGACTTGGTTATACATTATTGTTTCATGGGAATAATAGACTTGGTTATACATTATTGTTTCATGGGAATAATGGACTTTGTTATACATTATTGTTTCATGGGAATAATGGACTTTGTTATACATTATTGTTTCATGGGAATAATGGACTTGGCTATACATTCTTGTTTCATGGGAATAATGGACTTGGTTATACATTATTGTTTCATGTGAATAATGGACTTGGTTATACATTATTGTTTCATGTGAACAATAGACTTGGTTATATATTATTATCTCCTTGGTATAATAGTCTTAGTTATACATTATTGTTTCATGGGAATAATGGACTTGGTTATACATTATCGTTTTATGGGAATAATGGACTTGGTTATACATTATTGTTTTATGGGAATAATGGACTTGGTTATACATTATCGTTTTATGGGAATAATGGACTTTGTTATACATTATCGTTTTATGGGAATAATGGACTTGGTTATACATTATCGTTTTATGGGAATAATGGACTTGATTATACATTATTGTTTCATGGGAATAATGGACTTGGTTATACATTATTGTTTCATGGGAATAATGGACTTGGTTATACATTATTGTTTTATGGGAATAATGGACTTGGTTATACATTATTGTTTTATGGGAATAATGGACTTGGTTATACATTATTGTTTTATGGAAATAATAGACTTGGTTATATGTTATTGTTTCATGGGAATAATGGACTTGGTTATACATTCTTGTTTCATGGGAATAATGGACTTGGTTATACATTCTTGTTTCATGGGAATAATGGACTTGGTTATACATTCTTGTTTCATGGGAATAATGGACTTGGTTATACATTCTTGTTTCATGGGAATATTAGACTTTGTTGTACATTATTGTCTCTTGGGAATAATAGACTGTTGTACATTATTGTTTCATATCAATAATAGACTTTGTTGTATATTATTGTTTCATATCAATAATAGACTTTGTTGTACATTATTGTCTCTTGGGAATAATAATAGACTTTGTTGTATATATTTGTAACACTGTTAGAATATGCTTTTGTATCTAATACAGACATGGACTAATGTCACTTTATGCAGATAGGTATGGGCTGTCCATTTGCTGTAAGATAGGTATGGGCTGTCCATTTGCTGTAAGATAGGTATGGGCTGTCCATTTGCTGTAAGATAGTTATAGGCTGTCCGTTTGCTGTAAGATAGGTATGGGCTGTCTGTTTGCTGTAAGATAGGTATGGGCCGTCTGTTTGCTATAATATATTGTGGGTCATTGAGCATAGAGTTTTATTGATTTTCACAAATAATAGTGATTTCATCTGGATAAGTGCCTGTTGTAAATAAGCATAAGGACCCATCTGAAAGTAAACTACATTGATCCATTGGAACAAGTGCTAATATTCAACCAGTACTGTATCATGCTGCATTTTCACATTATCAGCCAAATAATGGCTCATTTTTTATGCCATTTTAGTTTTAGTAATTAATATACAGCAATTACCAATTTCTTTTAAATTGAAAATTATTATACCATACTAACAATAATTTCATTCGATATCTTTGATTTCCCTTTTTTTTACATTGTTGGTGCTTCAATCAGCGTTGCAACCACTAGTCTACCTTCAGCCACAAAAATGAAGAAGAAACACCTTATTGTAATTATTTTTTCATTAAGTCAGGTTAAACTGCATATAACATAGACCCTGATCTGCCATCACATAATGAACCAGCAGATCAGGGTCTGTGTAAATTGTTTTAAGAATTGCAGTTTTGCAGTTAGACTGGACTTGCAAGGATGTATGTATCATAGTTAAAATACATCATGAATACTTTAGTTTGGTTTTTTTTTGTTGCAAAATTCATTTGTATACATGTTCCATGTATAATATTTTTATATGTACAGTGTATCTAAATTCTGGATGTTCTGCTTGACATTCTATTGTAGAAATTATCCTTCTTTTTTAAGTGCTTTTTTCTCAGTTCTATTTTTCAGCTGTTCTTATGTGTACTAGACCAAATTTGCCCTATTTTGTTTTTTGGTATGTTGGCACAGGAACACAATGCAATAGTTCACCAAAGCTGATCTGATGGTAGGATTCAACACTGCACACTTCTGATCATTGGGCTGATATGCTAACCACTGAACCAGCATAGCTCCTGCCTCTTCAACATGCAGGAAAATGCATCAGGCATATTCTGCATGCCAGTGTCTGGAGGGGGACCAAGTAAAAGATCTCTTGCCCTTGTGTTAAAGCTAAATTATGAATTGTCCACCCATAAAAGCATGTCATAAGCCATGAAGCATGTCATAGTTAACCATGAAATAAGTCATATAACCTATGAAGTATGTTATATAACCCATGAAGTATGCCATATAAACCATGAAATGTCATATAACCCCAGAAGTATGTCATATAATCCATGAAGTATATAACCCATGAAGCATGTCATATAACCCATGAAGTATGTCATATAATCCATGAAGTAGGTCATATAACACACAAAGTATGTCATATAATCCATGAAGTAGGTCATATAACCCATGAAGCACATAACCCATGAAGCATGTCATATAACCTATGAAGTATGTCATATAATCCATGAAGTAGGTCATATAACCCATGAAGTATATCATATAACCCATGAAGTAGGTTATATAATCCATGAAGTAGGTCATATAATCCATGAAGTAGGTCATATAACCCATGAAGCAAGTCATATAATTCATGAAATATGTAATGTAACCCATGAAGTAGATCATATAACCCATGAAGTATATCATACAACCTATGAAGTATGTCATATAACCCATGAAGTATGTCAAATAAACCATGAAATATGTCATATAACCCATGAAATATGTCATATAACCCGTGAAGTATGTCATATAACCCATGAAGTATGTCATATAAACCATGAAATGTCATATAACCCATGAAGTATGTCATATAAACCATGAAATGTCATATAACTCATGAAGTGTGTCATATAACCCATGAAGTATGTTATCTTACCTCAGAACAAAGACAATAATTTCTTATTTTGCAGTTCATTTTGTCAGTTTTGAGGTTCCAGACATTTGCTGAAATTGAGAATTCTATTGTACTATAATTGATATGTGTAGTGTTGTGTAATGTGGCTATTATAGGCAAGAACAAATTACAGAGAGTGAGCTTGCAAGACTTCAAAATCATACATTTCACAACTAAAAAGGACAGCATTATAATTTATGTTCACAAATATATGAAGAAAACTTTTTAAAAAAAATATTTATGTTAATAACTAAAGATTTTACATTAGCTTGAGGAAAATGCATTTAAATGAATCATGTGAGATCAGGAGTTTGCATATGCTTCCAATAAGGTGGAGTGTATTATATTATGATGTTGTCCTTCCATTTCTCCAACTGTTATCAGTATTGTTTTTGTACAGCAACTCAAGTTGTCAACCATCTACAGTTACCAAATTTTGTGGCTGGCTTGCACTAGGTTTTGGAAAAAGAAACCTATTGATTGGGATAAATGTAAAGTTTACTGTCACTGCAACAAACATTTTTTCAGCACACAATTTCCACTATCTGCCATTTACTACCAACAGAGTTTGACTTGCATATTGGGTTAGAAAGATGACTTACATATTGGGGGCCCCGAGTGGCCGAGTGGTCTAAAGCGCTGATCGTTACGGATCACTGCCATCTCACCTCTGTCTGCGTGAGTTCGAGTCCAGGCTTGGCTAACGTGGGTACGTGAGAAAGCCTGCCAGTAGCTTCTCGTGGGTCGGTGGTTCTTCCCGGGGTTTTCCAGGGTTCTTCCTCCACCATTAATACTGGCCGCCATGTATTGCCTATCTAGTGCTGAAAAATGGCGTTAAACCCTATAACAACAACAACAACAACAACTTACATATTGGGTTAGAAAGAACCCTATTGATTTGTGGCTCAGAGGTTAAGGTCACTGTGACCAAATGAAGAAATGGGTTTGATTTTGCATATTAACATGTATTTCTGACCATGTACCTTGGACAAAGAGCATGAAGGTCTGAACTTAGGGTCAAAATGTCAAAAGTCAAGGTCATTGTGGATAAAAGGACAATGGGTTTTGCAAAATAACCTTTTTAGATTAACATCGTTGATCAGTTGATCAGACATTGTGGATGGCTTGCACTTAGGGCAATAAATAAACCAATGGATTCTGGGGTGTGGATGTCTTGCACTTAGGGCAGTAAATAAACCAATGGATTCTGGGGAGTGGATGCCTTGCACTTAGGAGAGTAAATCAATGGAATCCTGGGAGAGGGGCTCCCATGTACTTAGGGGAGTAAATAAGCTGATGGATTCTGGGGAGTGAAGGTCAGGGTACTGGTTATGGTAAGCTTCTGCACATTTAGTTTATGACCGCATGCCTTGACCAAAGGTCCAGATCATTGAGACCCATAGGTCAATAATTTCCCCAAGTCAACCATACCTTACTAGTGCCTACATGAAGGACTGTTCAACACTGGGTTGGCATATAATGTGCTGTTCACCATGTGCTTGTTTAACAAATTGTCTGGGTCAACATCCATTAAGTGCTGGACAACAACCTATATGAGGAAAATGTGAAATTGTGTTGTAGAATGCCCTTTGCACAACGTAGTATATAATTATACATTCAACTGAATGTGATTCTTTATTTTTAGAACACATTTTGCGAGCACTCAACAGCCTGCAGACGACAGAGGAGAAGCTGGCCGCTTTGTGTAAGAAGTATGCAGATCTCCATGAGGAGCACCGTGTACTTCAGGCCTCCTTCAAACAGACCCAGCGCAGGCTAGCTGTGGTAAGGCACTGTCAGTAGAAATATAGGCTGACAGTAATGATTTTAAGTTTACTGTTACTTTTTTATTCATTCCAGACATTTCTATGACCTGGCTTTTGTTTCTTGATATAACAAGGAAGTGTACAGTACAGCTCACACAAATTTTCATTTCTCCACACATTGTGGTGTCGGTGAAGAGAGCATGAAGAGGTTTAATAAAAAGCCCCACCACCAGCTCCACGCATATTCTGATGGAGTTACCATGGCTTACCAGAAAAGAGTTATGCACCCCATGCTTTCTCCAGGAGCCTTATCTTACCATTGTGGTGTTGGTAAAGCTGTTGTGGTTTACTGTTTATGACATTAGCCACCATCTACTAAAGTTTCATTGAGAATGAGAGGGAGAGAGAACATTGTGGAGCAACAAGCAATCTGTGTTGTTTCCCATTCTTTAAAACAATTCTTACAAATCAAATTTAAGACAACATAATGCAGTGACATACGAACTTTACATATAAATACTATATGTTGCCTGAGGCATCTGGTTTTAAGCTTGTTTGTTTGTTGCTGGGTTTTTTATCCAGCATTATTGCAGCAATTGGCAGTTTTTTTTTATCATCAAATAATTAAGAATAATAAATGCAATTCTTTGATTTTTACATTGTGATATATTAAAAGTCTTGAAAATCTAAAACTGTATAAACAATACTAGATATGAGGAACCTAGAAATGCAGCCACTGTTTGCTAGTAAAAAGAAAATGTGTGATCATGTTGATAAAACATGGTTCTATTTATTAACATGTCTTGGTAAAACAGAGTTCTATTAACATGACTTGGTAAAACAGGGTTCTGTTTATTAACATGGTAAAACAGGGTTCTGTTTATTCACATGTCTTGGTAAAACAGGGTTCACTTCAAAAACATGTCTGCCTGAAGCAGACACATAAATATTATCAGTCCTGTTGTTAGTAAAGATGTTTTTTGCTGCATATATGCTGATATATTTACATGGTTATCATTTCTTTGAAAACAAAAATAAACTGCAGACTTAATTCACAACGTTGAGTGAGAGAGTGGGGGTAGGTTGCTGAAAAATGCACTGCTAGATACCATTCTACATCCATACATGAACTTCATTCTTTTAAATGAATCCTGATTGGGAAAAGGTGTAATACTAAACTGTAAGAATAACAGAGAGAAAGAGGGAACAAAATAGCAGATAAAAGGATTCAAGTGAGAAGCTAAAAAAAGGGCTGTGTGCAATCGCAACATCAGTGAAATAGAATATCAGAAACTATGTATTTGATTCTCAGCTAAAAGTGAACTGAAAATATTTACAGATTTCTATGAGAGAGAGAGAGAGAGAGAGGATAGAGAGCTGTATACAGAATTTACAAAAATGACTACATGGCTGCACTTATATTTACTAAAACTTTGGATAAAAGATACATTAAACAATCAGGGAGATCGGATTTGAATGTTGCTTATTTTTTCTTAACAGAAGAATCATAAAGTATACATGATGATGTATGTCTGGTTTTGTTTTTTTTGGCAGCCACCATCTGAAATCGCTATTACATATGGTGATACAATTGGTTGTACATGGTTGGTATAAATACACTAAACAAATCAGATCCTGACTTTAAACAAGAGATTTTGGATACTGAGGTATATTTTGTTGTCTTGAAAAAGGCATAATTTTAGAACAAAACAAGAAAATGCAAACAAGCAAGCTATAGTTGTCAGTGCAAGATGTTTCTCCTATGCTGGAAAATAAAATCTGAAAATCTTTTATTGCAACTTCAGAGAGAAGGAATGATCAGTTAAATCTTGGGATTCACACAATTTTCTGACATTATTATTCTTTTCAGCATGAAATTGAATTAAATTTAATTCTGGAGAGTCAACAAACTTCCGCTGTTAATTGGTGGCCTGTAATAGGGGCATTAATGTGATGCCCCAGATCAGATGATCCATTATAGGGGCTATTAAATATGATGCCCCAATTCTGATGGTCTGTAATTGGGGCTATTAAATGTGATGCCCCAAATCAGATGGTCTCTAATAGGGGCTATTAATTATAATGCCGCAAGTCAGATGGTCTGCAATCAGGGTTATTAAATATGATGCCCCAAGTCCGATGGTCTGTAATTGGGGCTATTAAATATGATGCCCCAAATCAGATGGTCTGTAATAGGGGCTATTAAATATAATAAGTCAGATGGTCTTTGATCAGGGCTGTTAAATATGATACCCCAAGTCAGATGGCTTCATGTAATATGAATGATACCTTTTCCAGGCTTGGACCTAAAATTGACATCCATGTTGGATGCCAGCATTTGACAGTATTTTATAACTGTGTTGAAAATTGCTTTAAAACATTCACTGAATTCAGGTCCCTGTTAAAGTGTATATGTATGCAGGAAATCCTGTTGCATTACAACTGGCTGGCTCAAAGTGAACATGTGCTGTTGCTGAAAGTATGTACAGCAATTACTACTTAAGGACTAATCTCATGATTCACAATTCAGTGAAGATTCAGTTTTTTATTTTAAATAGCATTGGGTTTAATTTGGAATGTAATTGTCCATATGACTTTCTCATTATAATTTTGGAGTACAGTTATGCTGTTAAAGCCGGAAAATGTGTGTCTTGTCAAATAAGTATAAGTTGCTTTATATTTCTCTGAATAAAGTAAAAACATAAAATTCCTAGAAGTATTAGTGATTTCCACGGATTATGATTTAAAATATTTGACTACTTCATGTAAACTGAAGTAAGTTTACAGATAAATGTTTGACATTGACAATAACTGTAGTACATAAAAATAAGCCAACTTGTTCTAAATCATGCGTGTATTAAATATACAAGACTTTTAAAAATAATTTCCTTTTTATTGTTCATATAATTGATATAAATTGACTCTTCATTTGGTGTCTGACTCTAAATCACTTTGATGTCTCACCCTTTCTTTGTACTATTAAAATGTCAAACAATAATGCCCCCCCCCAAAGAAGGTGGACATCACATATCTGCCAAGTCACAGTGGTGATTTGCAAGGTATGTGCCTTCCCTCCACTGCAGAGCAAGCATGGAGAACCTTTAATGCCCTGCCACGATCAGTGGGGAAATGAAAAATCGCGTGAACTGTACTGTATCATGTAGCATTTCGCAAAATCCTGCTTCAAAAGAACATCTCTGATATCCATCATGATGACAGTAGAGAAATGGAGTTGACAGCTGTGGGTATCCGAAGATGGAAAAATAAAAAGATATGTCACAGTAGATTCTTAACATGGTATAATGCAGCAAAGAAAAAGATATGTCACAGTAGATTCTTAACATGGTATAATGCAGCAAAGAAAAAGATATGTCACAGTAGATTCTTAACATGGTGTAATGCAGCAAAGAAAAAGATATGTCACAGTAGATTCTTAACATGGTGTAATGCAGCAAAGAAAAAGATATGTCACAGTAGATTCTTAACATGGTGTAATGCAGCAAAGAAAAAGATATGTCACAGTAGATTCTTAACATGGTGTAATGCAGCAAAGAAAAAGATCAGTCATGGTAGATTCTTAACATGGTATAATGCTGCTGGATCAGTCTCTTGGATCTTGCATAATTTTGCACACAAGGAAAAAGTGATATTATACTCCTTTTCTCTACTAAGTTTTCAAGTTAAAAATGACAATTCAGTCGTTTCTGAGATCACAAGTAAATTACGTGATTTTACAGTTTTAGGCAATCATCTTCATTGAACACTTATTTTAAAACCTCTAGAAAGTGATCATTACTTCAAAAAAATTACAGAAATGTTAAGTAACTGATCTTATATTCACAACACTCAAATTTTGATATTGATTCCATAGTTAACAGAATTTGTGAAACTGTGATGAAACAAATTACATGTATTAAACACCATTTGTATTCTGTATGGATTTTAGTTTAGATGTTTTAACAAAAATATTCATTCCTTCATTATTAAGATTCAGAATTAAATTTTAGTGTTCATTCAGGCTGAGGAATTTTGTAACTACAGAACCTGGTGTAGTGCACATCCATTATCCTACAGGATTTCTTTTTTTTTTTTTGTTCTTCATTTTTATCATTTACATTAAAATGGCTTTTGCAAAAAGGAGAAACAACTACAACTATTGTTTACATCTCTTCAACATCAGCCTTTTTGTTGCTTTTGAATGTTGGGCCTCATTTAGCTTGATATGTAACATCAATTTCCTTGATATGTAACATCATTTAGCTTGATATGTAACATCAATTCACTTGATATGTAACATCATTTAGCTTGATATGTAACATCATTTAGCTTGATATGTAACATCAATTCACTTGATATGTAACATCATTTAGCTTGATATGTAACATTAGTTCAGATTTTGTATTTTTTCCTCACAAAACATCTTGTCCTGAGTTAACCAATAATACACTCAGCAGAACAGTGTTATTCGTGCAAATTATTCATAAATCCCCTGGAAAATACAATGGTATCTTTCAGATTAGATCCCATTTTATAGAGGACACCTTTGATAAAAGACTACCTAGAACCTGCACCAATATAGTTTAGTTATAACGTTTTTGTCACTCTTTCAAGAAGGCATTCCACCAGTTATGCTTCTTTGTTATGATAATAGGAGATAATTTCATAAGTGGGTGTGCCATTATACTTTTTGTTTCCATTATAATTAATATTATTATCATTATACTGTTTTGGTATATCTATCTGTGATTTCCTGCAGGTGACACGGGAGAAGGACCAGCTCCAGATGGAACATACTAAGGCTGTGATGGCTAAGAGTAAATTGGAGAGTCTGTGTCGAGAGCTTCAGAAACACAACCAGCTGATCAGGGTAAGCAGGTTTTCAGATCTCCCATTGTTTGTTGCCCAGGGCAAATTAAGTTTCACTTGGGCAACCAAATATCTAAATGTAGCTCATCTGTCAGGAAATATCAAATAAGCCTATCCATTATGCATCATTCCATATCTGGTATTGAACGGAAGATTTTCATGAAAAATGCGAAGATTCTTTATATGTAATTTTACTTGAGATGATCTGAATATCGTAAGTTTGAAAGGAGTAATAATATTTTGGTTGTTTACTTAAAATGCTTGTGTAGGAAGGGTACAGTTTGAATGGACAGCTGAAAATCTTTTAATTTTTGCCTGTATTTTGAAGGCCTGGAAAGTACAGCACTGTAATCAAGAAAACATGAGCTATGCATCCAGAGCATCTGAATCTGTAGCTTGCATCAAAACATTGCAGAGGATACCTTCATAACCTGGTCTTAGATTAATGTTTCTGGTATTTGGGTTCCATCAACAAAGCTAAACAAGCATTAATCTCAGACCTGCCAACCCTACAGAAAAAAATCGGGAGAATCCCGATTTTTGGACCTATCTCCCGATTCCCCAATTTTTCAACTCCTCGAGAAAAAAAATAAATCCATATTTTCTTTTACAAAAATATCATTTTCTGTTTCCCTGTTTCTGTATCTGGTTTTTCTGTGTCTGGTATGTTTCTTAGTACTTTACCATATCCGGCCTGATTTCCGGTTTTCATCTGCCAATACGAAGAGATTGTCTCACAGTGTGGTTCTCTTTATACAACCCCATCAGCAAATCTCAGCAACATAATGGATATGTTCCTCAGCAAGGAGCGAAAAAAAAAGAAGAAAAGAAAGTAACTGATGAATTTTCACCAGCCAAGAAAAAGAAATGGGATCAAAAATATGGGAGTGATTGGGGGAAGCAGTTTGCTTTCATTCATCCATCGACTCGCTAGACCTATCATGCATTCTGCTAATGTTGCTCACAGCATCTCTCAATATGATGTGGTGGTCTAGATGACATTAATAAACACAGTGCAACAGCCAAGCACAAACGGTGCGAAAAAGATCTTAGCAGCTTGAGGCCACTGGAATTTTCCATGGTAAAAGAGAAGGATGACTTGTCAGTGATCAGAGCAGAGACTATATTTACAGGAGTTAGTATTTGAAGTAAATAAAATTAATTAACGACCAGCTTACATATCAAGCAGCATTTAAGTTTTCCCAGATATGTCCTGTTCTTGAAACCTTGAATACAGGTGTAAGTTATTGGTGTACAGCGAACAAAACATTTTTCATAGTTTGATTTTGTCAGAATTAGCATTAATGTAAATTATTAAACTGTTGTATTTAGAAGAAAAGGCAAAAGCACAGAAGTCTTCAGCAGCTGTTCGTAAGAAGGCAGGGCCAGATGCTGGTGCTGCAATTGTTGAAAGTTGGTTTAGGCAGAAGGAAACATAGTCATCACCTGCTGCGAGTTTCAGCAATGCCAGGCTGAAAAGAATAAGAGATAACCTAAACTCAAGACATACCCTTGCATACTGCCAGTTTTTTAGCTGGATTCAGAACAGTTTTGACAGACCCAACAAAGGTTTTGACAGACCCAACAAAGCTCTACAGCATGGCAAGCCCCTAATTCACAAGGCCAGAGACATTCTACTATCCATGTACAGAGAATTCCTTTCTATTGTTAATAAACCAGAGTACATTGTTGACAAAACAGACATCACAGCAATTGTACATTCGTTTGTACATTCGTTCTCAGGATTTGTACTTGGGTGAGGCAACTAACAAACTTCTAGAGAAGATGAATACTGAAGCACAGTTACAGACAAGAATGCTCTGTAGGGCATTTCTGATCAAATCACTGTCATACATAAAGGAAAAATTTCCACTAAAGGATGACTTACTTATTCATGCAAGCATTGCATATGTGCCTAAACAATCTGTAGTATCGTTTAAGGACCTGGCCTTTTTCTCCAGCCGAATGGAAGGAATCAACACTGATGATCTGCATAGAGAGTTTCAGCTTTACCAAAGCTACAATTTAGATGCAGAATTGAATATGGAAAGAGCAGATCATCAGTGGGTTGCTCTCTGTAGGTGTTCCAAGCTGCCCTAGCTGACCAGGTCATTGGGCTGCCAGCAGGGCAAAAAGTAAAAATTTTGCACATTTTGAACAATAAACTTTATGCTATTACTATTCATAAAATCAATAAAAATATGCATTTGTCACAAGAACAAGTTTTCTTCTATCATTTTATGCATAAATCTTTGGGTTTTTCTTTAATTTTCATATTTAAAAATATGTTTGTTTGAGGTATGTAATGGGCATAATTTGTGCAGCAGTGGTTCATCCAAATGTCAAAATTTTACATATGTGCTTACTGTAAGGCTTGGGATTGTGCGTGGTAATTCCCATGTACCTATATTTAGCACCACTGTAAAGCAGAGAGAATGACATTCATTTTGATATCTTTGCTGTGTAAATCATATTTTTTTTTGCTTTAAATTTTACATGATGAAAACTTCAAAATGACAATTTTTCAGGTAAATCTCAATTTTAAAATACAGATTTGATATCATTTAAAAGCTTGTTCATTATACTTTATTTCTGTATAAACTGCGGAATTTTCCATGATGTCACGTGAGATCACCGCGCTTTTTAAAGTATGCTGGGAATAAGCCAGGTGCAATGGCTGACCTGACACTTATGCCACCTGACCTGATGTAAATCCAAGACGTATTATGGCCTCCGATATTCCATCCATGGATTATTTATTGCTAGTTAGTAAGTAAAATGAGTCGTTTTTAATGTTTTATATTTATTTTTGTCTTTATATCTGTTTTTTGAGGACTTGAAGTCATTAACTGGAGGTCCTATTCTATCGTTCAAGGAGAACCTTACGAGTCCAATTTCCTTGGCTAAATCATTTTTACACTATGAAAAATCATTTTTACATGAAATATTTTAAAAAAATCAGGCTCAATTTTATTTTACAGATTTGAAGCTTGTTCATTATACTTTATTTCTGTATAAACTGCGGAATTTTCCGTGACACGTGAGATTTTTTTAAGTATGCTGGGAATAAGCCAGGTGCAATGGCTGACCTGACCTTATGCCACCTGACCTGATATAAATCCAAGACGTATTATGGCCTCCGATACGATGAAAGGGCATTGTAAATCTAGCTAGCTCAAAACTGGCATTTTACATTTAACTATGAGACCTTTATTCCTAATTTTAGTTTTTTTATTCTACATTCAGTACTTTAACTAGTATTCTATGGTCAAGGAAAACTCAGGTCAGCATCATTAAGTGTGGCTCAAAGTACCTAATTCGTTTTGAATGCTTCGTGTGAAATGAATTAATTTAGCTTCTTTTAATGATGCTGACCTGACAATTTACAGATAGGAAAAATTTGTGATGCTATGTGGAACAAGCTATAGTTCTATTTTCTGTTATGTAAATTGTATACATTGTATGGTTTTTTTTATATCAAATCTGTAGGTGATGATGTGTACCAGACTTTAGAAAAGCATTTTTGGCCCAAGGAAAGGGATGGTGAATCAGTCTTCCAGTGATGCCTTGTACCAACAAGCTCTTTGTCCAACTATATTGTTGACATGAAACTGGAAAATGCAGTTGGGATAAGGCAAGATTTTTATGATTTATATTTGCATGGTTGAATATTTTGTAATGATTTTACCATTAAGTAGAAGGTGACTACTGATGTGACAGCCACAGGTAGTTTTCCATTTTACTCTACAGTTTTGTCCAATAATTTTGAAAAACATAGGAATTCAAAGAACAAGCAGTGCTCAACCACAAACAGGACCATTTTAAAAACAAAAATTATTTTGGGCTGAACAAATAATCTACACGAATTTATTTAAATTCTTTTACTTTTTAATATTTTCCTTTTGCTTTGTTGCATTCATCAGTTCAGGTGCATCTGACTTAACTTTTTCTAACCTTTCACATTTCAGGTTTTTGAGTGGATTAAGAAACTCTATCCTGAGACATCCTATCCTCATACTGCTTCACAGGCCCAACATTTTGTTTTGAAAATTGTGAAGGAGATACCACAGTTTGAACTTTCTTCAGCAGCCAGTAAATTTGGACTTTGTTACAGAAACTTTGTCTCAGTTTGGACTAAACAGGAAAACCCTTTTGGACCCAAGTCTATTCCAGCCGTCTGTTGGTGAAGTGACAAATGCTGTTGTTGTTGAGTTGGAAAATTTTCGTTCAAGAAATAAACTGCCTTTCCAGTTGTTTGAAACGTGGTTAAAGTGTTTAAATGTGCCATCATCAAAACTGAATGTGACAGAAGTGTTGAAAATTCACAAGCTCCAGCAAAAACAGAGAGATCGCAATCCAAAGGATTACATATCTTTCCTTACCACCAAATATCTACATCTGCCTGCCCTTGAAAAATTGAATGGAACATCAAGTAAACAGTCAGATGTTGAATTAGTGGAAAGTGTCAAAAGCATAGCAAAGCCCAAACAGAAATTTTCAGAAACTGAGTTTGTTGAACTAAAAAGATAAAGTGCACCATTTTTAAGAAATACTGAGTCAGAAAAATTCAATTATTTCTGCACTGGAACACAAAAACCATAAGTTAAAAAGTAGTAAAAAGTGAAAATGCTGTATTGCGGACTCAAATTCAAAAATTCAAACTATGAAACTTGAGAGTAAAACAGAAAAAGATAGTATTCTGCAAAAATTGAAAGACGTAAAGAAAGTAAAAAAGGGAGAAAAAGTTGAAAACTTGCAGAAGAAAATAAAAAGAAGGGATACCATTATTAAAGACCTGAAATCAAAAATCTACTTTTTGAAAGTTGCTGCAGAACAGCAACGACAAGTGTCAAGAAGGAAACTTTGGCTCACATTGATTAAAATAAACAAGTTAAGAAATGAAATAGCTAAAAAGAATACGTTAGTGAACAATCTCAAAAACAAACTTGCTGCCAAACCCCAAAAAATGTTCATGTTTCAGACTCGTACAGAATATGGTCACTTTACTGATGACAACCAAAAAACTGTAATTGCCCTTCAAGGTTATGCAGTGGCAGCATCCAACTGCTCAAATGTCATAAAGACAGTTTCAAGTCATGTATTGCATACAAATGTTGAGAAAAATGTGTTGCCATGTGTTCAGAGTTGTTTAAACATGACCGATGAGGGTCATTATTTGAGCAAATTCCAGACAACAGAACATATTCTTAAATCTGAAAACTTTATACTCCATACTGATGGCACAACAAAAATTGGTCAGAAGCTGATTGGTCATCAAATAACCCTTGATGATGGTAACACACTCTCTCTAGGATTTACTTCAGTTGCGACTGAAGATGCTGCTACTCTCCTAGAGGTTACTGTGATATTTTGAATGAATTATCAGAAACACACGACAACAAAGAAGTTGTTATTCAGGAAATTTTAAAGAAATTGACAAGCACTATGTCAGATCGTGCTAGTGTGATGAAGAAATTCAATTACAATTTTGATGAATATCGTCAAGCTGCATTGAACAGTGATGAACATTTACACTTTTTATACTGCAATGCCCACTATCTTTTTGGACTAAGCAGGGCAGCTGAGCAAACCCTTCAAGACATAGAGAAAGAATCTGGTAGTCTTGGCTGTAACAAAGATAGTAAATTTTCAAGATTCCACAAGGGGGCAGAAAATGCAACCTCCAGGTTTGTCAGAACAGCTTGTGATGTGTTGGGACCAAGTGGTGTCGAGAAAAATGGTGTTAGAGCTGAATGGATTGCATTCTATTCACAGTATGGCATCAAAAGCAGGGTGACAAGCTATTGCAACAACAGATGTAACAATTATTTTGAAGGGGCAGCTGTGTTGATTCACCATAAATCTGATATTGTCACATTTCTGAAAAATGGCAATCTAGGTCGTTCAAATTTAAAATTGGAAAGTGTGGCTGCTGATGCAGAAGACGATCGTCTCATGACCCTTGTACTTGCTGTTGCTCTGACATTTCATAATGTCACTGGTCCCTCCTGGGAGTTGTTGCAAAGTAGTATAAAATATGCAGATCTCCATGTATATATACAAAAAATGGCCACAGTTTTACAACAGCTTGAAAAAGATCCTTAAAAAATTTTAGACAAAAACTTTCCAGGTATTTTTAATGGTGAGTTTCTTCAGGACAGCCCAATAAAAGATTCTGTATACAATTATTTGCAAAGTTTAAAAGGAGAAAGCATTGTGACTTTGAAATCAACTCTGCAGGAACTGTTCAAAAATTATCTGAAAGTCACAGAAAGACAACTATGTGATTTTCTGGAGAATGGAAGATACACCGAGTCTGATCAATCTGCAGACACCTCAATAGCCCACTGTCCTCTAACCAATTTGTTGGGAGAAAGATGTTTTGGTGACCTAGACTTTGATTTCTATAAGCAGAGACACTCTTCCCTTCACCACCACACCACCATTAACATGCTTAAAAGAAACAGGACAGGTGATTGGCTGTCAAGTAAAGAAAGTCAAGAAAGTGCTGAATTGATGAGAAAAGCACGAGGACACTGTAGACAATTATGAGCAGCGCATATGAATCAAGAGAGACTGGTTATGCCCAAGATCAAGGTAAAAATGTTGGAAAATAAAAGAAATTAGAAAAGCAGCAGTTGGAAACAGAAAAAAAAGCTACACTGCTTCAAGCTGTCAGGACCCATGAAGGCCCTTGCCATTGTGCCACTGATGTGAAGAAATTCATAAACCGCACATCAACAAAATCAAAGTTAAAAGAAGCTCTTCAGAATGAGTTAAGGCTGCAGAAAACGATAATGGGCTTCAAGACAACCAGGATTAATGGAAGCATTCCTCAGCTAATCAAACGGATTAGTAGACATCTATCTCCAGAGTCTGTAGATATTGAGTACAACCCTTGTGATCAGAAGAAAAAGCTTTCCTTGCCACTCTCTGAATCAGAAGACAACTGCGACATTCAACTGGAAATTGAAATTTTTAAATTCAGGCGCCAGGGAGTATGGGTAACTGTGTATTATGATGACCATTATTACATTGGACAAGTGTTGGAAGTACACCAACCTGATCTGGCACTTGTACAGTTTTTATGCCAGATGAAAACCAAAACTGATCTTTTCAAATGACCAGCCAGTGATGACATTGCTGAGGTTAAGTCGTGTTTTGTGTTTGACTGGAACTTTAATGTTCAACCAGTTTCAAGTGATGGCTGAACTTGGAAAGTAGAAATATTGGAAACATTGACCAGCAATACAGCAGAATAAAGATCTCAAGCTAAAACTTTGTTAAAGCTGTTACTTTTCAGAATATTTTGAACAAAGCAGTCCTTTATGACATTTACAATTGTATCTACTGTTTGAAGTGTACATCATCTTGAAAACATTAGTCGTAGTGAAAGATTTTGATATTTTGTCAGTGGTCCTTGCTTTGTAACCTATCTTTGCTTTATCATAATTATATTTGCTTTTAATAGTATGTATGCATTAAGGCTGTAATATGCTCCTTTGTGGTGCAAAAACTGTCAAAATCAGTTACTAATTGAGAAAGATGTAAACTTTTGAAAATTGTTGATTTTGCCATTTTTGCCTATTTTTCAGATATTGCTTCTGCTTTAAAACCAACTTTCACACTAATGTTGACACTCTTTGTATATTGCATAAATTCTTCATATAATGCCCTGCATTTTGGTTCAAGAATTATTAAAATCTGTTAATAAATAAAAAAGTTGTGAGCTTTTGAAAATTGACGTTTTTGAGTTTTTTTCGGGCATTAAAATTTTGGCCCTTTTCCCCAATTTCTATGATCTGGTACGACAAAAGTTAAATACCCATTGGCCCAGAAAAAATTGGGCTTTATTTTCAGAAGGTTTTCTCACAGGAACATACTTTAATTTGCTTTTAAATGTCATAGTCTTACTATAGCAAGGTTGCAAAGTCATGGAAAATCTAAATTTCTGGCTTTTCCAGTGAGGCCGTCCTCTGTAGTTTGACTGTTTTAGAGTGAACCTAATAAAAAGGATTTTTTGTGTACAATTGTATTGCTTGCATTTCTTGAATAACAAGGAACTTGTCTAGCTTTGCAGTAAATGCCACTGTTGTATAGCTTCAGATTTTTCTTTTTTACTCATCCGAAGTTGATGGTAATTGCATTTTCGGTGGGGATCACAAATTTCTTAACTCCATCATAAACTTTGAAAGGTCATATCTTGAAAAGTATTTGACCAATGTACGTGATTTTTTCAACATTTTATTTTCATATTGAGCTCTTAAGGATGGTAACAACAGCTTAGTGCTTTGAACTGTATTTGCTGATATCCTAGAAGTGCTTGGAATACCTACTCTCAGGGGAAAAAAAGGATGGATCTGGCCATCTTTTGTTTCCAACCCATGGGAGAGTAATGATATCAGTACTTTCAATATCGCACAGCAACAACAATGCTGAGAGAGCATTCTCAATGGTCAGAAAAAACAGAACTAGCCAAAGAGCCAGCCTGCCAGCATCAACCCTGGAAGCTATTCTTGTTAGCAAATTTGGCAACCAAGTACAAATAAATGATGAACTTTTGCTGAAATGCAAATCTGCAACATACAGTGGGTTGAAATAACAAAAGTAGATATCTTTATCATGATACATACACCTTACTCTTGTACCTCCTGATTTTTTACCCTGCCTCCTGATTTTTAATGGTAATTTTCCTGATTTTGATTTTTTCAACGTTGGCAGGTCTGTCTAAATCTGTTTATAGCATTGACGTGGATGATTTTAATCAAATGTGTATTGTTTAATTTCACCCATTTACATGTATGCACAGAAATTGAATGTATTTATACTGGGTTGTTCATCTTAAAGCAGGAGTTGTGCCCACAAAATTCACACAAGTACTTAGACAACACTTGTTTCATGAATTTGAAAATTAATAGTAGTTGTACATTTTATCCAAGTTCTGGGTGAATCTTGATTCAGATAATCTTGCTCTGTTTTTCTGTAGAGATATAAATATTGGTTCATTAATTCACTTATTAGCTTTTTTGTTCAAATCACAGTGATGCATCGAAAAGTATTGTTTTTTGTTTAAAATGGATAATACATTTTTCAGTGAAAATGGATAATACATTTTTCAGTGAAAAACAAATGTTTGCCATTTGAAGCACAACCAACAACTATCTTCTCAATATATTTTTTTAGATAAAAACCTGGATCCACCTGGAGACTCATTGAACATGCTTGTTTGATTAAGTTGAGTATTAATTATTGACCTCAAGTTTACCTGTATCTCCACAGCAAGAGAGTCTACAAAGAGCCAAGGAGGAAGATGAAAAAAGAAAGGAAATCTCCCAAAAGTTTCAGGTGAGTCATGTCCTAGTAAAGTTTCAGGTGTGTGTGTGTGATTTGGATTTTTAATGTAGCTTTAACAATTTTTCTGTCATATCGCTACGATATCTGCAATGTGACAGTTTATAGTGATGTCTACCACTGAGGTATCATGCCACAGACATGTAGCATGATGTCCCACCCAGTCACATTATCCTGACACCAGGCCGACCAGTCCTAACACTAACCTCTTAATGCTGAGCGCCAAGCGAGGCAGCTGTTAGTACCATTTTTGCAAGTCTTTGGTATGACTCAGCCGGGGATTGAACCCATGACCTCCCGCATCCGAGGCAGACGCTCTAGCCACTAGGCCACCGGAAAAGTTTCAAGTGAGAGTCATGTCACAGTAAAGTTTCAGGTGAGAGTCATGTCCCAGTCAAGTTTCAGGTGAGAGTCATATCCCAGTCAAGTTTCAGATTATAATGAGGAAGGGATTTAAATGTTGAGGTTTAGTGGAGTACATACTTTTGATAAAACGGCAACTGACATGTATAAAGCTTGAAGTTCTGATGCTAAGTGTTCTTTTACAGTTGCCTTGGTAGTACAGATTTTACCACAGGTCTGAATAGAAGTAGTGCATACAGGAGTTCAAATTACCTAATAAAAACAACAACAGTTGTAAGTTTATAATGGTACTTGAGTTACTGTAGAAGAAAATAATCAATGTAAATTAGCATAATGGACTCCCCAACAAGTTTTCAAAGGGCTTAACACATCACCATAGCTAGTGTCAGCCAGTTAAGTAATACGTGAAAAGGTCATTGTTTATACCTGACCACCTTTCCTTTTAATTGCCTCTATGACAGTTGTATAAACTGCCCCAAGGATGGGCATGTTTTGAAGTGGCTTGGGGTTTTTTTTGCTTTGTTTTTAATTTTTGCTTTCTTATTTACTGGAACTCATGGGTTTTTTTAAACATGACTGAGTCAGCGAGTTTGGGAGTAAAACATGGTCCTTTTTGCATGACACACCGTGTTACAGTAAGTATGGCATTATGAAACAGATAAGAAATCTGGCATAGTAGTCATGAAAACTTTGGCAAAGTTTGTGTTGGCTTATTTTGGGGCAGAAGTATCCAGAAGACCATACATATGAGCTGTTGAAAACTTGTACATTACCATAAAGAACAGTTTCCCAACTTGTTGAAGGTGAATAAGCTTGCTGTATATAAGCTGCATCAGACAGCAGACTGTGAAAGCAGGATCTCGACACAGAACAATATTTATACACAGTTAAGGAACAGATTAAGCTCAGGAACAATCAACAGATCAATGCTAACAACACTAGAGAGGACATCTTTTGAGGGTTTTGATTTAAACTGGGATCTTACAGAGGCGAGTAGGAAGAAAAGAGATATTTAAGTGTTAGGTAAATATTGAACTTTGGCTTCCCACCCCCCACAATTTTTTACTCCTGTCCCCCTTTTTTTGGTGACAAGGAAGAAGATACCCCTCCCCCTTTAGATAAAATTCTGGCAGCATCTCAGCATTATAAAATTGCAATAGATGTGTGTAAATGCCTCTAGCCCATGGTTTGCAGATATTAAGCAAAATCTTTCTATGGCAGCTTGGTACTTCCATACCACACCAGAAGGTTCAAGGTTCATTCAGATAAAAAGCTTGATTTACTTAAAGGTCAAAGTTGTACATGATGCCACATAATTTTAGATTAGTTTAAGAGCAAATGTAAATGTAGTGGAAATTCAATGAGGGCTATTCCAGTAAAACATACCTGGTACCCAGGGAAGGCACTTTTAATGTAGGGTACTTGGCCATAGATGCAATTTAGAATTTTGTTATCATTTTAATATGAACTCTTTGAAATCAAAGTACCCTGGCATATAATTTTAAAAAACTGCCTTCCCTGGGTATTATGTATGTTTAAATGGAACATCACTGATAAAATGCAGATTTTTTTATATTCTATAGTTCTGAAATTTTGAATTGCAGTCAACCATTACTGAAATCCAGACTCAGATGACAGAAAACCATGACAAGAACAAAAAGTTGCGTGAGGAGAACTTTGAACTTGCACAAAAACTCAAGAAATTCATCGAACAATACGAGACAAGAGAAAAGGTTAGTTTGTACTTTTACTTTCATATACATTACCTGTGTGATAGTGTCTTACTTTGGGTTTTTTGTATAAAACATGTAACTGTTATATAATTTATTTACCAGCTTAAGAGTGTTTGACAGTATTAGGTGACAATTGTACCAGTCAAAAGCTGAAACATCCAAATTGTAGTAAAAATATGGCTTTGGGTGAAATGGTCAGACAAAATACTAGGTTGGTATAGACTTCTGAAATGGTCACACAAAACTCTAGGTTTATGTAAAGTTTGGCAAAGTGGTCACACAAAATGCTAGGTTTATGTAGACTTTAGTGAAGTGGTCACACAAAATGCTAGGTTTATGTAGACTTCAGTGAAGTGGTCACACAAAATGCTAGGTTTATGTAGACCTTGGTGAAGTGGTCACACGAAAATGCTAGGTTTATGTAGACCTTGGTGAAGTGGTCACACAAAATGCTAGGTTTATGTAGACTTTAGTGAAGTGGTCACACAAAATGCTAGGTTTATGTAGACTTTGGTGAAGTGTTCACATGAAAATGCTAGGTTTATGTAGACCTTGGTGAAGTGATCACACAAAATGCTAGGTTGATGTATACTGGTTGCATTTTAAGATTTATATAAACTTGAAAAGTCTTAAACATAGGGGAGATGGCTTGCTTGGATTCAAACTTGGTTGCAAGATAAGGACTTAGAATTTATAGGCAGTACTTTGAAAAGTACAGAAGTTCAGAGCAAAAATATTTTTCTTAAAAAGTGGAAGAAAAAAAAGAAAGCAAAAATATTAACTGACAGGTGTTTACTAGACCTTTGTGTCAGGCTGCTTTTATATTCCATACTGGTTGGATCACATTATGTATTCCATATTGGTTGGATCACATTATGTATTCCATATAGGCTGGATCACATTGGTTTTCACCAATTCTACATGTTCTGAATTTCACAGAAACAGATCAGAATAGAATAGCAATTGTTGATGGGATCAAGTCTTAATGTAAAAGAGTATATATTTCAATGGGTTTCAGTAAGGTAATGAATTAGTTTCATTTGGTTGTATTTAAACTTGGTAGTCACCGACTTCCGTGTTCATTTTTTTTCTTTGTTTTCTTCCAGCAAGTAGAGAAGGTTATGCAGCATCGGGAATTGGAACAGAAGCTTGCAGATGCCAAATTAGAGCAGGCAACAGCCATTTTGAATGAAGAACAGACCCGTTCAAAGAAGGAGAGGGAAGTGGTAAGAAAAAATGGTTTGAAGGAAGAATACTGTCAGGCATTGCAAATTTACTGTTTTTATTGTGGTACCAGTTTTCATGGATTTTTTTGGATTCTGCAAGTTGGTCAAATTGGCTGTTCCATTCAGAATTGAAATACCCAAAGTTTGGTCATATTTGTCTATTCCATTTGGAATTTAAATACCCAGTGAAGAGTGATTGTTTTTTTGCAAGCATCCCACAGAATTAAGTACTGATCAAAACATTAAAAGCACAGAAATTAGTAGCCACTATATTCCAAATCTACAAATGAAAACATAGACGGGTATAGAAAAGCATTCTTTTCCACCCTTGTGTATCTGAAAATTCTAATCATGATCAAAAATAGATCAGTTAAACTTGTTCTTCGCATAGCCATCAAATAAATATATTCTTTGTTCCAGTGTGTGTGTGTGTGTGTGTGTGTGATTTACATTTTTAACGTAGCTTTAACAATTTTTCAGTCATATCGCTACAATGTCTGCAGTGTGGCAGTTTAAAGTGATGTCTAGCACTGGGGCATCATGCCACAGACATGTAGCATGATGTCCCACCCAGTCACATTATCCTGACACCAGGCCGACCAGTCCTAACACTAACCTCTTAATGCTGAGTGCTGTTAGTACCATTTTTAGAAGTCTTTGGTATGACTCGGCCAAGGTTCGAACCCACGACCTCCCACTTCCGGGGTGGATGCTCTAACCACTAGGTTGTTCCAGTGTAATTACAGTACATTACAAATGTGACATTTGAACTGGTAAAACATTTTTATTTCAACAACTCTTTTCAGGATGTACTTGTTAAAAAGTTGGACTAATGTAACACATCTAATACAAGGTGCATGAAAAATGGCAATGGGCACACTCCCCTATGTGCCATATGATAAATGACAACTGGCACACTGCCTTATGTGCCATATGATAAATGGCAACTGGCACACTGCCCTTTGTGCCATATGATAATTCTGCATCATCATTTTTATTGGCTCACCTGGCTGTAAGTCTAAGTTGACTTATGGTTCAACCCTGCATCTGATATGTTGTCCATCTACATTACTATTTTGAACTTCTCAAAAACCACTGGGTCAATTTCAGTTAAGCTTGGTAGGAATGTTCCTGAAGACATCCTCTACCAAAATTGTCTTTGGAGTGACTCCTCTAGCAGAGTTGTGGCTTTGTAACAAACCAAATGGAAAACCTGTTTTGTAGTTCTTATTCAGAACTGTTGAACCAATTTTCATTAAGCATGGTTGGAATGTATCCTGCAACATGCTCTATAAAAATTATGTCTGGAGTGGACTCCCAATAGAACCATATGGAAAACCTATTTGCAATTTATTCTTCTTGAAAACAGCTAGGCATATTTTAAGCAAACAGGTGGAAAATCTACAGATGATACATATCCCCTAGCTGTTATTGATACGTAGTTTAACAAAGCCTATCAGTGAACAACTGTCACCTTAAAACTACCTTATTATACCAGATATAATAGCAGACCTACCAACCCTTACCAGGGTTGCATCTAGGACATACGATAGTGAAAATACCCCCAAAATTTAAGATTTCCTGTGAAATTTTTAATTTTATGCAGGTAAAATCACACAGAAAATAAGAATTGTATACATTATTCATGAAGAATGCACTATTTCACTTTTTTTTCTTTTTTTACTGTAAAATTCCCAGTTGTCACTTGGTGGATGTGTTATACTTGGGTAGTTACAAAATGTCACTTATTTCAGAGTGTCACGTGCTCAGTTCTGATTTGTTACTAAGAAAGGTCATGGGATCACATTTGATGCAGAGGATATAATGGCCAGCCAGTGTGTTAAATGGCAAAATCAGTTAAAACTTGGACATATTTTCATTACTTTAGCAGTAACACTTCTGATAACAGTCAGAGTGCAGATGTTCCTGTCAGTAGGCATGGTAAAAATGAACAAATAACTTCTTCAGACTAATCCCATATCAGACGATGCTAGTGATGATGTGCCTGAAGATTATGTTTTATGCTTTTCTGTATATGGCTTACACATTTTTGGTACAATAAAAAATAAAGATAAATCAATAAAAAGTTCTGTTTTATTGTGTTGTAGGTGAGGTGTAGCTCCCAAGCTGATGGTGAGAGTGCTATTTCCCACAAGACAACACTATAATATTGAACTGTTTTCCCATTGTTTTATTTGGTGGGATATAGTGTCCAAGCTAAAGGTGTGTGCACTATATTCTACAAGATGACACTGTAGGAAGACAGTTACTGGGGGAAAAAATCATCTGTTTCAGTGAGTCAGATACTCAACTTGAATTGGAAAGAGACATGTTCGGATTGGGTCTACACTGTTCTACTGAGCATACACCATAGACCTGATTGGGTCTACACTGTTCTGATGAGCATATCATAGACCTGAGTGGGTCTACACAGTTCTAATGATCATATATCATAGACCTGATTGTGTCTACACTGTTCTACTGGGTGTATACCATAGACTTGATTGTGTCTACACTATTCTACTGAGCATACACCTGATTGGGTAAGCATTGTTCTACTGGGTATACACCATAGACCTGATTATGTCTACACTGTTCTACTGAGCATATATCATAGACCTGATTGTGTCTACACTGTTCTACTGAGCATACACCATAGAACTGATTCTGTCTACACTGTTCTACTGAGCATACACCATAGACCTGATTTGGTCTACACTATTCTACTGGGTATGCACCATAGACCTGATTGTGTCTACACTGTTCTACTGAGCATACACCATAGAACTGATTCTGTCTACACTGTTCTACTGAGCATACACCATAGACCTGATTTGGTCTACACTATTTTACTGGGTATGCACCATAGACCTGATTGTGTCTACACTGTTCTACTGAGCATACACCATAGAACTGATTCTGTCTACACTGTTCTACTGAGCATACACCATAGACCTGATTTGGTCTACACTATTTTACTGGGTATGCACCATAGACCTGATTGTGTCTACACTGTTCTACTAAGCATAGACCATAGACCTGATTGGGTCTACACTGTTCTACTGAGCATACACCATAGACCTGATTATGTCTACACTGTTCTACTGAGCATACACCATAGACCTGATTGGGTCTACACTGTTCTACTGAGCATACACCATAGACCTGATTGGGTCTACACTGTTCTACTGGGTTTGCATCATGGATCTGATTGGGTCTACACTGTTCTACTGGGTATGCACCATAGACGTGATTGTATCTACACTGTTCTGCTGAGCATGCACCATAGACCTGATTGGGTCTACACTATTCTACTGAGCATGCACCAAAACCTGATTGTGTCTACACTGTTCTGCTGAGCATGCACCATACACCTGATTGGGTCTACACTGTTCTACCAGGTATACACCATAGACCTGATTGTGTCTACACTGTTCTACTGAGCATGCACCAAAACCTGATTGTGTCTACACTGTTCTACTGAGCATACACCATAGACCTCATTGTGTCTACACTGTTCTACTGAGCATACACCATAGACCTCATTGTGTCTACACTGTTCTACTGAGCATACACCATAGACCTCATTGTGTCTACACTGTTCTACTGAGCATACACCATAGAGCTCATTGTGTCTACACTGTTCTACTGAGCATACACCGTAGACCTCATTGTGTCTACACTGTTCTACTCAGCATACACCATAGACCTCATTGTGTCTACACTGTTCTACTGAGCATACACCGTAGACCTCGTGTCTACACTGTTCTACTGAGCATACACCGTAGACCTCATTGTGTCTACACTATTCTACTGAGCATATATCATAGACCTGATCTGTATGTGCATTATGCAACTGCAGATATGGGTCTATACTGTTTGCAGTTGGAAGTCCATTATAGACAGATATAGGTCTATACTGTTTGCAGTTGGAAGTCCATTATAGACAGATATGGGTCTATACTGTTTGCAGTTGGAAGTCCATTATAGACAGATATGGGTCCATACTGTTTGCAGTTGGAAGTCCATTATAGACAGATATGGGTCTATACTGTTTGCAATTAGAAGTCCATGATAGACAGGTAAATGCGGTAAGCAGGATTTTAGTCTCAAATTGATATTTCTGTTACTCTTTGTTTTTGCAGCTGATTATGCAGTCCACAGAGTACATGAAAAAGTGCCAGTTAAAGGAAGCAGAGGTAAGAATACTAGACAGATTTAATGCTCACATCATCTCTTGTATGGGAACTTATGGAATTATTTGGGGCTGGATCATATCAAAACAAACATTGTAAATAAAATGTATTATTGTTTATTTGATAAGCAGACTTTGATATTCTGATGAACTACTACTACTAATACTACTACTACTACTACTACTACTACTAAAGTAATTAAATACCTCATTAAAGTAACTCATGTGAAGTTAACTGTTGACTCATCAAACTTTAATCTTGTCCTTAATTTATGTAGATAATTTCCATTCATATCTATAAAATTAGTGAAGTTGGTTAAAATTAAAAGAATTCTCCACATTTCTATTATCATCTGTTTGCTTGTGGTTTCATTATAATTGGCACATCAGATAAGGGCTGTTCTAGTCAAATATACTTGTGACTCAGAAAAGACTTTTTTAATGTGTGAGCAATCAGAGTGTGTTGGCATACATTTTAAATTTATACATACATACATACATATATACATACATACATACATACATACACACATGTATATATGTTGCTAGATATAATTTACATATGAAATAATGCTTACTTGGCTTCATTTCATGTCTTCTGAAAATATTCTTTTTGGTTTTCATCAGTTGGCAATGTATAAGGAGCGATATGAGGAGTTTCAGAACACCATCACAAGAAGTGAAGAAATGTTCCAGAAATTTAAAACAGAAATGGACAAGGTATGTCAACAAGAGTTGTAAGTCATACTTGTAGTTTCCTCACATACAAAGAACTGAGATCATTTGCTACACATTTATTACACATATATTTACACAAAATCAGGCTAATAATTCCAAGGATTTCAAACTAGTTCTCAAGGGAACATATTCATCATGGACTCATCGGGTAATTAGTTACATCACCTTCTATAAAATGGTCAGGTTCATAAGCTTTCCTACATTATCTATTTTTCATGTTAGTCTTGTTCAACCAGACCTTTCATGTGGCTCCATGAAATTTTCACTAAAAATGGGTAAAAATCCCAAAGTATTTTACCTGTACCACCAGAATGGGGCTTTCCCAAAATTTAGAAATCAATTTGATTGGCAAATAAGATGGGTAATAAAATGCATCCTGATGATGATATGTCATCTTTTTGTAGAGTGATTGAAGCTTGCTTCCTGTATAGAGCGTCTGTATGGAGTGTCTCTATTGAAAGTGATGATGAATAACTGTAAGCTTTCAGTTAATTTTGGTTTGAATTATTTCAAAAAGTACTGAGAGTATGTATTTAAACAAAATTAGATACAAATGCAGTCTTTATAGTTTTGTTTCTGTGAAGTTTTATCACAGTACTTTCTATCAGTAGCAGTGATTAATGAAGGACTTTACCAGACCTTCATGTGGCACAGATCTCAAAGTTGTGGGAGAAATCTGCTTGAACTGGGCCCTCATGTGGCAGAGATCACATAGAGTTGTGAGAGAGGTCTGCTTGAACCAGGTCCTCATGTGGCACAGATCACATAGAGTTGTGAGAGAGGTCTGCTTGAACCAGGTCGTCATGTGGCACAGATCACATAGAGTTGTGAGAGAGGTCTGCTTGAACCAGGTCCTCATGTGGCACAGATCACATAGAGTTTTGAGAGAGGTCTGCTTTAACTAGGCCCTCATGTGGAAGAGATCACATAGAGTTGTAGAGAGGTCTGCTTGAATCAGGCCCTCATGTGGCACAGATGTCATGGAGTTGTGAGAGAGGTCTACTTTAACCAGGACTTCATGTGGAAGAGATCTCATAGAGTTGTAGAGAGGTCTGCTTGAACCAGGCCCTCATGTGGCACAGATCTCATCAAGTTGTGAGAGAGGTCTGCTTGAACAAGGCCCTCATGTGGCACAGTTCTCATAGAGTTGTGAGAGAGATCTGCTTGATCCAGGCTTTCATGTGGCACAGATCTAATAGAGTGTGAGAGGGGTCTGCTAGGATCAGGCCCTCATGTGGAAGAGATCTCATAGATTTGTAGAGGTCTACTTGAACAGCTATGTAGCATGTGTGCACATAATCTATTTACTTATATATGACACATGTTAATTGCCTGTATAACAGAACATAACAGTTATTATTTATGTATGACACAAGTTATACCCTGTATCACAGAACATACTTTCATCACTTATGTATAACATGTTAATTGCCTGTGTCGTGGAACATACTTAAGTTACTTGGGTGTGACTCATCTTAATTGCCTGTATCACAGTACATAATGTATTTGAACCTGTGTCATGTGCAGTCAGGCGTTGATATTCTAAGCTTTGATCTTCCATCATGTCGTGTGTCAGTTGATGACAGCCTAAGCCCAGTTGTCGTTGTTATAGGGTTTAACGCCATTTTTCAGCACAAGATAGGCTATACATGGCGGCCAGTATAACTGGTGGAGGAAGAACCCTGGAAAACCCGGGGAAGAACCACCGACCCACGAGATGCTACTGGCAAGCTTTCACACATACCCACGTTAGCCAAGCCTAAGACTCAAACCCACGCAGACAGAGGTGACATGGCAATGATCCGGAACAGTGCGCGCTTTAGATCACTCTGGCCTAAGCCCAGATCCTCCATCATGTCATGTGTTGGCTGATGACAGCCTAACCCCAGATCTTCCATCATGTCACATGTCAGCTGCAGACAGCCCAAACCCAGATCCTCCATCATGTCACATGTCAGCTGAAGACAGCCTAAACCCAGATTCTCCAACATGTCACATGTCAGCTGAAGACAGCCTAAACCCAGATCCTCCATCATGTCATGTATCAGCTGATCAGGATTTGAGCTTTATGTGAAATCATTGGCAGAATGAACAGGATAGACCCTGATTGTGCAGAAGCAAATCTCAGTCTGTACAGTTCGCATTTAGTTATGCATTATTTATATCAGGGGTAAATATGGTCGTTGGAAAAGAAATTGGACTGGCATTGTAGAATAGGCCTGATGTGTCCTACCATATTTCATAAGATAAGTAATGGAGACAGGAATTGCAGTGATGCAGTGGTTATCACAGAGAACAAATTGGGTAACTTGCATCCGTTTCATTGATATTTTTGTGTCCTTTGCTGTGATAGCAAAATCTGGCATATTGCTGTTCCGTGTACATACATCTACACATCTGTACATCCAGAATCCATTTGGCATGATAGTGCAAAAACTTTTAAATTTAGATATATTTCTTTGTTAAATACATTACCCCATATCAAATTAGGATAAATTTATAAGCAGCCTTGGAATCCAGCTCTCGTGGAAAGAAGGAAAACATCTGTCTTTATCTTGTATTGGTAAAGGGAAGAAATTCTTGCAGGTTAACTCTCCTTCCTACCTGCTAGATGCTTATGGTTATACCCAACTGTACCAATTTTCAATTTCACTGCCATGCTGTTAAGATGCCCTTTCATTGAATCCAGTTAATCTTGTACTTAGACTTAATCTTTCACCATTATTTTCAGTGGTATAGTGAGTCAAAATGTTGTTTTATATGGTGCATACAGCATTTTTGTGAATTCTGGTGAATTTATTCGTAAATTTGCAGTTATTGTTCTGTTTGTTACTGTCACACTTGATTTTGATCAGTAACATTCACTTTCACAGGACACATTTTTAGGTGATATACTGATCAACTATTATACTTCTAAGTCATTTCGATAATGTGGATTAGATTTATTTCATATTATATATATTTGTTGTATGTACTTGTTTGTTCTTCCTTAACACAGAGATGACAACCAAGTGCAAGAAGTGTAATTGATTTAAGGTCATGGAGGATGGACACAACATGTACAATTGCTTATTTGCACACACATGTAATGTATTTGCACTTTGGTCATAAATACTTTTTTGGGGGGTCCAATGTTTTGAAAAAGCTGCTTAAGGGCCACAAAAAGGATCATGCTTCAGTACATCGGAGCAAAATGTTAACATAATACACCTCATGTCCAAATTGTTGATTAAACTCTTGGGTAATGCCCTCTCCACTCTGTGCCCCCCCTCCCCCATTGCAGATGCAGTAACAGTGCCAGAACACAGCTGTATCCAAGAATACAGAAGAATCATTGAATAGTCTGGTGTGTGATGTCAAGACACACTTTCCACCCCCCACAGAAACAGTCCCAGAACATATTAGTAGAAAGCACAGCTGATTTCAATCAGGCATTGAAATTGCATACGTATCACTTACCCTGTCCATGCATGACAGTATTAAGAAAGTAAGACATGTATGTTTGCAATCTGACCGATACGGTACAGCTGATAATACTGACTATATTGCACCAGCCAGCCAAACTGCAGTACCAACTATACTGCACCAGCCAGCTAGACTGTCTTTGGTACTCTGTTCTGACTGTTGACCAACTGGTCCAGCAGTATGAACATGCTATGTATGATTAAAGTGATCAATAGTCTGGACTTTGTTATCCAAACCCCTCCGCTTTTGTTGTCCTGCCTTCATTAAGAAACTCCCAAGTGATCCCATGACGGTGTCTTTTAACATAAGAAAATCTTGGCTTTTGCTAGTAAACTGCAGTGTAGATAGAATTTAAACTAAACACAGAGATTCTACTCCAGAATATTTCATGTAACGAAGCCCAGTGGCAATAGAGACGTGATGAGTACATAATCAGTCCTGACATGTGTAATGTGTACTTCCATAGAATGATTCATGTGGCCTCAATCTAAGCTCTTGGGCCTTCACAAATAGTTCAGGATGTCAGCCACAGGTGGCGATGTTCCTGCATGGCACATCACAAAAACATTTGGTAAGTTTGGATTTTGGTTCACAGCGTGAACAACATTTGTTCCTTCATTGTATGGTGGATAAACAATGTGTTGGACCTTTTCCATTCTGAACATTTGATCCATCTAGGTATGGAGTGCTTGACACATAAAATTGGAATTTTCCTTCCAAAAGCATGTATCGGAGAAGGTATCAAGCAAGATGTTGAAGTTGAACCTTCATTAAGACACTAGACCACGACATAACCCATTTCAGGACATCCTGCATCACAGCTTTCCTGGACTACAAAAACATTCAGGAAGTATGGTTTTTAGTTCATGACATAAACAATCTTATTTCACTCATTCATTATTCAGAGTGGATAATCTGTAGAGAGAAGTTGGACCTTATCGCTTCTTACTATTTTTTTCCATCTAGATAGGGAACTCATAACACATAATAACTTGAAATCTTTCTCCCAAATGCATCAAAGTTATAACGTCTGCATCGGAGAGAGCATCAAATAAAGCCTACACAATGAAGGGAGGGACCTGTTACAATGCACGTTTATCAGGTTATTGAGTACACTTACTACTGGGCTTGGAATTGTCATGTAGATGAGGCTTATTATATCAGTCTTTTGGAAATAAAAGCCATTCTCAGTGCCTTCCACACCTGGGTGGAACATATCCCTGGAAACCCGGTCCTGATAATTTCAGACAATTCGGTTGTTGTGACATACACTTAGCCCAAGGGTTGTTGAATACCTTTATGTGTACTCCCAATATCAGTAAATAATCAAATCTGACACACTTCTGGCCAACTCGGTGTCATGGCTGACTCATCAAGAGAGGACAGACTGCTTCATACAGTGTTGTCCCTCCATGGCCTTGCAATGCGTGACATTTCTTTTTAATTTTTTCCCAGAGCCAAGAAGCATGGTCAGTAAATGTTATTTTAATCAGTTGGAAGGTAATGTGAGTGTACACCTTCCCTGAATCCATTTTGACTGTTAACATAATTAAGAAGTGATGTGCACAGACTGCAGCAGTTCTGATTGCCCCATGAAGCTGAAACATCCTGAATTAATGATCTGATCAAGTGACAGACAAACCCATATGAGTCCTAGTGTTCTCAATATCGCCACAATTCCATCCATGTCCAGAGAAACTCCTCCTTCATTCCTGACTCCTTTCAGGAAATAAGTTTGGAACTTCAGTCATGGAGAGGATCACAACAGTTGAAGATCCTCCATTTTGAGAAAAGAAGGGAAAAGTGTTGAAAGTGACTGGTGTCACATCAATGATATTGCACTACACTCGGCACCCATTTCCCAGTGGCAGACTTCTTTTTCTGTCTCCTTGAAGACAAGAAGTTTGACTCTATCACAATCCAGAGATATTGTTCAGTGATCTCAGACTCATTCTGGCTTCACAGAAGAGATGAGCTTTGGCCACATCAAGGTAATCACTGACATGTAGTCCAATTTTGATATATTCAGGTCATGCTCACTCACAGTTTTGACATGACCAAACTCGTGTAAGTTTGCACCACTGTTTTCGTCCCTTACTGAAGCAGCTATCGTACATGGCTTGCAATTTATGATAACACTAATTTCAACATGCAGAGTGAGCTACATATGATATCCATAGATCTGATCTACATGAAGTTCTTTTCTGACGGTTCAGTCATTCTAATGACACAGCCTGGTTTCCTTCCTAAGAACAGGTTGCTGTCGCTAGTCAGCCAGTATTTACTGTTTACCCCATCTCCTTATCTTTTGAGAAAAACTGTGCTGTGAGGCCGTATATGTACCATCATATGTTACCCGAGATGCAAAGAAATTATCCGCATCAACTGTAAAAGACTATTCCAACTGCTGAAGGCATGAATGCAAGACGTAACCCCACTTGCTGGCCACTTGTTAAATCAACGTCCCTGATTGTACTCTGAACTCTCACAGGATTTATTAAATCAGTGTTCCTAAAGGGATTTGTTTAATCAGTGTCCCTGATTGTACTCTGAACTCTCACAGGATTTATTAAATCAATGTCCCTGATTGTACTCTGAGCTCTCACAGGATTTATTAAATCAATGTTCCTAAAGGGATTTGTTAAATCAATGTCCCTGGTTGTACTCTGAACTCTCACAGGATTTATTAAATCAATGTCTCTGATTGTACTCTGAATTCTCACAGGATTTGTTAAATCAATGTCCCTGATTGTACTCTGAACTCTCACAGGATTTATTAAATCAATGTTCCTAAAGGGATTTGTTAAATCAGTGTCTCTGATTGTACTCTGAACTCTCACAGGATTTATTAAATCAATGTTCCTAAAGAGATTTGTTAAATCAATGTCCCTGATTGTACTCTGAACTCTCACAGGATTTATTAAATCAATGTTCCCAGAGGGATTTGTTAAATCAATGTCCCTGATTGTACTCTGAACTCTCACAGGATTTATTAAATCAATGTTCCTAAAGGGATTTGTTAAATCAGTGTCCCTGATTGTACTCTGAACTCTCACATGATTTTTTAAATCAATGTCCCTGATTGTACTTTGAACTCTCACAGATTTATTAAATCAGTGTCCCTGATTGTACTCGAAACTGTCACAGGATTTATTAAATCAATGTCCCTGATTTTACTCTGAACTCTCACAGGATCAGGTAGACTATTTCAGATTTCAGCTCACAAAATACAAGCATCTTTGATGAGCCTGGCCATGAATGTAATGTTTCAGTTTGGGATATAGCAGAGTCATCTGATATGCATGCACAGTCTGGCCATCTTAAAACTCATGTTATTGATAGAGATGGTTGTATTGACATGGGTTTCTACTGAAACATTTCTTTTGATATATAGTTTATTCAGTGCTGATGTGACATTGAAAAATAATGGCCACTTTCACTATCTTGAAAACCTTGTCATTGCTTCTCCTTCTCAAAAAAGACAAAGACACTTCTGCATTAAATAGTTAGTCCTAAATGAAAATGCTGTCTATTTGACCTCCCAAAATGATCAGTAGAGTGGCCATTGTGAAAATCTTGGTAGAGCTACATCTCCTAAACTTGGCTCTGCCATTTAAGTACCCAATGGATTTCACCATTAATTGGTCTTCAGTGGATTTCACCATCAATTGGTCTTCAGTGGATTTCACCATTAATTGGTTTTCAGTGGAATTCACCATTAATTAGTCTTCAATGGATTTCACCATTTATTGATCAGTAACTTGAGGTAATCATGGCCTACCTGCCTCGGACCAAGCATGTACTCCCTGCTGAGCAAACGCCGCCTTCGATGGCTGGGACACGTTCGACGCATGGAGGATGGGAGGCTGCCAAAGGACATCGTATATGGTCAGCTGGCCACTGGCACCGGAAGAGTCGGCCACCCCTCACTCCGCTTCAAAGATGTGTGCAAGAGGGACATGAAGGCATGCGGTATTTCACCAGACAGCTGGGAAGTGCAGGCCAAGGACCAAGGCACCTGGAGACTGACGGTCAGCAAGGGCATAGCAGTCGCTGATGGGAGGAGAGTCCAGCAGGCCACAGAGAAATGTGAGAGAAAGAAGAGTGCAGCAGCAACCCAAGCAACTCAGACTTCCCAGTACGTCTGCACCAACTGCAATAGGGACTGTCACTCGCGCATTGGCCTGCACAACCACAACAGACGATGCCAAAACCCCAGAGACAGACAACACTCCAAGGGCGCTACTCACATGGTCTCCCGAGACTGAGCTGCCAATGATGATGAACTAGAGGAAATACATTCAAGGTCACTAGGCATTGAAAAGAGATCTACAAATGGATTAAACTCAAGGCCACTTACTTATAGATTTTTTAAATATTCTGAGTGAACCAGGCTTGTATATATGCAAATTACTTGCTTCTTTCTTAATGTCATGGTGCCCAGATAAAATAAATTTGCAAATTCCATTTACTCAAAGAAACAAATGAGGGCACTGAGAAATAAAAGTAGGCAGTTAAAAGTCAGTTGAGTCTACTTCTGCATGAGGTTAACACCTTAAAGTGACAGTGATTTTTCAGTTGCAGGGCTAGCACAAGATTTTTTGAAGTAAACTCATGTTTCTTACCAAACAGTACTTTTGAATCCCTATGTTTAAGCATTTCCATCATTCTGGGAAATAATTTTTATTTCAGATGACAAAACGCATTAAAAAACTGGAGAAGGAAAGTATACAGTGGAAGAATAAATGGGAAAATGCCAACAGAGCTCTGCTGGAAATGGCTGAAGAGGTGAGTGGACATTTATTTAATTTGAGAACAAGTTACTGGATTAACTGACTTAAAATAATTACTGATCTTAGGTTGTTTTGTGCATCATGACAAGGCACTAATTTCACTACTGATTGACAGCTTACATAGGACTGTAAAACAAACGACTAACTCTATGGTCAGCCAGCTTGTACAAATTAACCTTGGAAAAATTTATTCATGCTTCAACAATGATATCTGGATAAGCCAGTTGCTCAGCTCATGGATATCAGAGGACAGCTAGCTTATATGAGATTCCTGTGATAAATAGGAAATCAAAAGCAGCCACATAGGACTATTTTTGTGACCCATGAACTGAAACTTTGCTTTTCTCTAAAGATAAGTTTTAAATATTGATGACCCCTGACCTTAATGAAAAGAGATTCAGCTCGTATCTTATCTCAAAGATGAACTTTTTTCATCCGATAGCTTTAATTCACAGACAAATAGATGAAGATATCGAACTATTGGCATAAAAGGTGACTTCTATTTCTGCTGTGATAGCTCAACCAACAAAGAAAATACTTTGACCCTCTCCTGTAAGGATAAAAACCACCTCGCTTTTGAAGCGAACATATTGACACCTTAAAGTTAGATTGATATTTCATCTGGAGTACAGTGAGTACAGGCTTGATATGAAATGTTTACACATCAGTTCACATGATATGCCTTGCTGTTCAAAGAAAGTTTGCATGCTTCTAGCAGTCACTGTTGATACACTTCAGTTACTGTTTAAAGCAGGGAGAAACCACTGTTGATACACTCCAGTGACTGCTGAAGGAAGAAAGAAACCATTGTTGATACACTCCATTGACTGCTGAAGGCTGAGAAACCACTGTTGATACACTCCAGTGACTGCTGAAGGCTGAGAAACCACTGTTGATACACTCCATTGACTGCTGAAGGCAGAGAGATACCACTGTTGCTTAGGAAACACTTGGCCACTGTCTGCAGAAAGCATGTGACCATTAAACACAGGACATTTATATAGGAAATTGATGGGGAAAAATTAGAATGATCAGGTGACTGCAATGTACAGGTGACCATTAGGACAGCTTTGATTGTATATCAGTAATCATTATTATATGTAGCTCCTGTTTCATAATTATATCAGCAGTCATTATTATATGTAGATCCTTATTATGTTTTGTACTTTAGATGTCAGTAACAGTCCCAAGTAACCAATGTAATTAATGACAAAGAATTTTTTCTTTAAAAAAATATTTAACTTGTAAAATGTTCAGACTGATTTTTGTGCAGTTTAACAACTCAGAAATGAATTTTAGGTCTGCTTTACACCTCAAGGGAAGGCTCAAGTGCCCCACAACTCAGTTTCCTTGATTTGTATGTATATAAATGTTGCTGCTTGGTATGGTAGATTTAGAAACATTATTTGATGGTCATTGGAACATGGCATTGTCCACACTGGAAAGTACTTTTTCATCCTGATCTTTTTATTTTCTTCCTTATTCTTCTGAAAGGTTTTGTATAACCACATTACATACAAAATAGGATTTTGCCATGGGATAGAATTTTATCATGAAAATACATACCCTCAGGGTGCTCCAGCTGATCTGTGATTTTGGACACCCAACTTGGAAAAGAAGATTTTGGGCTTCACCCAGATACTGCCAGCTGTGACACATGCTTTTCTCTAAACATTCTTTATTGCAGTGGAACGTAATTGTGATAGAATATATTCTATAGCTATTTAACACAGCCTGGTTCAGGATATGAAAGAAAGGATTTATCTACCACTTTCATATTTCCCATGCCAATCAATTGGACTGGTCTACTCCACTTTCATGTTTCCCATGCCAATCAATTGGACTGGTCTACTCCACTTTCATATTTCCCATGCCAATCAATTGGACTGGTCTACTCCACTTTCATTTTTCCCATGCCAATCAACTGGACTGGTCTACTCCACTTTCATATTTCCCATGCCAATCAATTGGACTGGTCTACTCCATTCTCATGTATCATACTGCACAATTACACTTGGACTATGAATGATGGCTCAGGTAGAGGTTATTTGTGTGTCCACTTTGTTGTCATGAGTGGCCCATTGTTAAACATGCTGTATCACCTTTGTTGGAGACTCTTGTCTCTCAAATTTTAGGAGGTTATAGTCTTCTGGTGATGGCAGTTGATCACCCAGGGCCCAAACTGAAAGGAGAAAATTGGTTTCTACACAGTATCACTTACCTAGATAAAGCTTGTTGGTTAGGTGATATTTGGGGTAAGAAATGAGCCTATCAGTTTTAGAATCGAAGGTACTCAGTCAAGGTAACTGACTGAAAGAAGGGAACTGGTTTATGTTTGGTAGCATTGGTTTTTCATCATTGATATGGACCAAACTTTATGGATGGCTTGCAATCGGAGTAAGGAGGAAGCCTATCGATTTGGGGATGAAAGGTCAAAGGTCAGAGGTAACTTACTATAAGAAGAAAAATCGGTGCACAGACATTTCAGCTCTTGACTGTTTGCCGTCACCATAGTTTATGGATGACTTGCACATTGGGGTAGAAAGAAGCCTATTGATTGGGAGGTCACAAAAGGTCAAATGTCAAGATCGCTTCAAGAAGAAAAATTGTTTTTATTCAAACTAAAATGGGTTTTTCAAAATGGCTTTTGCTTTAAAACAAGTTCCCTGATCTAATTTTGATGATGGCTTGCACTTGGGGTAATACAAAGGCCATAGATTTTGAGGTTTAGAGGCCTGCGGTCACAGTCACGGCAATGTCTAATATGAAATAATGGTTTCTGCACAGTAAATTTAGTTTAAGACTGTAAACCTTTACCAAAAGTCCATGTTATTTAGACTCTGGTCAATAATCTCAAAGGTAACCGTGCCTATACTAGTGCGTACATAGAGAACTGTTGAACATGAGACATTAGAGGTATAAAGAGGACTGTTGAACATGAGACATTAGATGTACATAGAGGACTGTTGAACATGAGACAGTAGATGTACATAGAGGACTGTTGAACATGAGACATTAGGTGTACATAGAGGACTGTTGAACATGAGACATTAGATAGATGTATATAGAGAACTATCAAACATGAGACATTATATATACATAAAGGACTGTTGAACATGAGACATTAGATGTACATAGAGAACTGTTGAACATGAGACATTAGGTGTACATAGAGGACTGTTGAACATGAGTCATTAGATGTACATGGAGGACTGTTGAACATGAGACATTAAATGTGCATAGAGGACTGTTGAACATAAGACATTACATGTACATAGAGGACTGTCGAACATGAGACATTAGATGTATATAGAAAACTGTCGAATATGAGACTTTAGATGTACATAGAGGACTGTTGAATATGAGACATTAGATCATTAGATGTACATAGATAACTGTTGAACATGAGTCATTAGATGTACATAGCAGACTGTTGAACATGAGTCATTAAATGTACATGGAGGACTGTTGAACATGAGACATTAGATGTACATAGAGGACTGATGAACATGAGACATTATATGTACATAGAGGACTGATGAACATGAGACATTAGATGTACATAGAGGACTGTTGAACATGAGACATTAGATGTACATAGAGGACTGTCGAACATGAGACATTAGATGTATATAGAAAACTGTCGAATATGAGACTTTAGATGTACATAGAGGACTGTTGAACATGAGACATTAGATGTACATAGAGGACTGTTGAATATGAGACATTAGATCATTAGATGTACATAGATAACTGTCAAACATGAGACATTAGATGTACATAGAGGACTGTTGAATATGAGACATTAGATTATTAGATGTACATAGATAACTGTCAAACATGAGACATTAGATTTTCATTGAGAACTGTCGAACAGGAGACTTTAGATGTACATAGAGAACTGTCAAACATAAGACACTAGATGTACATGGAGAACTGTCAAACATGAGACACTAGATGTACATAGAGAACTGTTGAACATGAGACATTAGATGTACATAGTGAACTGTTGAACATGAGACATTAGATGTGCATAGCAGACTGAGTTATTAAAGGTACATAGAGAACTATCAAACAACAGACATTAGATGTACATACAGGGCTGTCGAACATGAGACATTAGATGTACATAGAGAACTGGCAAACATGAGACATTATAGATACATAGAGGACTGTTGAACATGAGAACATGAGACATCAGATGTACATAGAGGACTGTCGAAGATGAGACATTAGATGTGTATAGAGGACTGTTGAACATGAGACATTAGATGTACATAGAGAACTGTTGAACATGAGACATTAGATGTACATAGGGGACTGCTGAACATGAGACATTAGATGTACATAGAGGATTGTCGAACATGAGAACATGAGACATTAGATGTATATCAAGGACTGTTGTACATGAGACATTAGATGTACATAGAGGACTGTTGAACATGAGACATTAGATGTACATAATGGACTGTTGAACATGAGAACATGAGACATTAGATGTACATAATGGACTGTTGAACATGAGAACACGAGACATTAGATGTACATAATGGACTGTTGAACATGAGAACATGAGACATTTGATGTATATCAAGGACTGTTGTACATGAGACATTAGATGTACATGAAGGACTGTTGAACATGAGAACACGTGACAGATGTACATAGCGGACTGTTGAACATGAGGCATTAGATGAAGACTAATCTTAGGACCAAATCGTTTGAAAGAAAATGTCAATTGTCCAGCCCCATAAGATGCCATTGATATTTTTTTCTTCTTCTGGAAAATTGGTTGTCTGGATGGTGAATTTCAATTAATTTGGAGTTAAAATTGTTGGGGGAGCATGCTGGCAGTCCTTACTAATGAACAGTCCGTATATTGGGCATCCTCATAATCAGTGGTCTACTGTACTTTTAACTTTGTTTCATATTTGTTTATTACTTCAGATGTGATTTTAGAATTGGTATGCTCCCACTACTGGCAGCAGGGAATCTTGATTTGATCCTGCCTGTCCATCTGTCAGGGCATCTTGATTTGATCCTGCCTGTCCATCTGTCTGGGCATCTTGATTTGATCCTGCCTGTCCATCTGTCAGGGAATCTTGATATGATCCTGCCTGTCCATCTGTCAGGGCATCTTGATTTGATCCTGCCTGTCCATCTGTAAGGGCATCTTGATTTGATCCTGCCTGTCCATCTGTCAGGGAATCTTGATTTGATCCTGCCTGTCCATCAGTCAGTTCTTCCAATCAGGGAAGGTTATGGTAGAATTGTAGAAAGTTAACAATTGAAAATGTTTGTATTAAATTACCTACTGGTTTTTAAATGTTCTCAAGTACTGCATTGAATACAGAAATAATACTTTTATCCTTTTATAACATCTTTGCTAGCCAAGGTTCCAATGTGTTGACCCAGTCTACACCTTGGCAGATCATACAGATATTCCAGTGCTCGGGTCTGTGAATTTCTTTTGATGTGGCAGCAAGCCACCACATCCAGTTAAAATCAAGTTGTTCAAATTTGAACACTGCTTTTACAAGATCAAGACAAGTGGAGCCCACAGCTGGGATGGACTCATTAAATAAGCAATTTTCAAAATTGCCAGGAATGTTTGGTCATAATTTCCCTTACAACAGTAAAGTTCTATCTTATTCAGTTCCTTTCCGATTGTTGTATTTAGTGATCACAATCCTCTTACTTTTATCGACAAGATGAAATATGAAAATCAAAGATTATTAAGGTGGAGTTTGTTGTTACAGGAATATAATCTTGACATCAGGAACATCAAGGGAAAAGACAATTTAATTGCAGATGCACTTTCCCGTGTATAGAAATTTTATTTCATGTACACTTTGTATAATTCAGAAAGAATTCTTCTTATGTAATTTTGTTTTACATCATGTATAATTTACATACGGTAAAAAGAAAGCTTTATTACATAAATCTTTCTTTTTCTTTATGGGGGGAAGTGTTATGTATATGTAATTTAATTACTTGTGTGTTAGTTTTAAATTGTTTTTTATTTTATTTTTGTTTCATTATATATTATTGTAATGATAACTTTATTCACTGGATTTGACTTTTTTTGGAAAATTCAGTGTAGTTCTATAAAAATAACAGTGTTGCAACATTATATTTTTAACTGACCTAGTTCCTGACCATGGTTTTGAATTGGTAAACACAGAGTAAAAATCATTGGTCGTAATCAAGGTCATTCTTGACTTGTGTCAGCTCTGTTGGAAACAACCTTTTTTAAAAAAATACATTTCCAGTGTGTGAATCGTTGATTCTTAGCTAAGGCTGTAGTAGCCTACGTGCTAACTGACATTATTTTATTGCGTTACTCGAGCTAAGTGACTCCACCATGTGATCTAAAATTGAGGGTTAAAACAGATATTTTTAGTGTTTTCAGTCAGTCGTAAATTAATACATCAGAGGTATTTTGTGTTGTGACCAGTTCGAGCCAGTTTTTTTTTAAAATAATTTATTTACTCTGGAAAACATACAAGTACTCTTCTTCATCAAAAGTTTTGGACAAAGACATTTATTGGAAATTTATTCTGGAATTTTAAACTGGAACATTATAAATTGTGATTCAACGAGGAACTGTTGACATCAGTACAACGATCTCATCTGACGTCATCACCTTCCATATTGGAACTTCATCGGGATTCGAACTTTGATTCAATTAGAACGTTTTAGTGATAGGATATTTTTAAATTCTAGGATTAATTTTTGGATTAAAATCACGAACCTTAAGTCCTTTTTCATATTTTTAGCTTGTTTTCTAGGGAAATAAATTGTTTTGCTAAATTTTACAAAGCTTGTTGGTTTCACTCTTTTCTTTGTTACTTTTGTACGAGCCTACACGTAACAAGACAAACTGTGCAAGATTCTGTTAGTTTGTAAAATTTAAAATTAAAACTTAAATCAACATCAATGTCAATTTTTAGTAAATTATATCTAGATTAGATGTTGCCATAAGATAATTGGGTAAATATTATTCGGATTTACTATAATCCTTCTCCGAGTAATTTCAAAATTAAAAATACACCGCTTTTATTATTGTAACTATTCCTGGAAGTAATTTGTTGCTATCGATATTCGGTTTAAAATTAGCTTCTGCTGCCATCAATAAATTTGTTTCATCATTATCATCATCATTATCATCATCATCAACATCATCATCATTTTATTTTTTCCAACCTAAAATAGCTATACGACAATAGTTTCATATATTTCATAGGCGCTAGCTCGCCAGTCTTAATTTTCACTGGAATATATAATTACTTGGCATTTCGATTCTTTATAAATCTCCGATATTTACAAGACAAAATTAAAAGAAATCGTAATAAAAATATCGCTGATCGATGAGGATGATTCATTGAGCAGCAGGGAGGGTGAACCCTACAACTTTTTGGTTTAATTATATAGACCTATATTTTGAAATTAAAGGTTCCTACGAAAGGCTGTAAAACAAAAGTTTTTGTCTTAATAATGAAAACTTCTCTAATTGACCATATTTTTTCTGATTTTTTTCACAATCTGGTCACTTAATTTTTTGTCGTCCACCCTCCCTGCTGCTATGAATTAAACAGCCATTATAGATATTATCAATAATGAGTATTGGAGAACCACACTCAGCTAAATTATCTCGAGAGCGACTAGAGGCAATTAAAAAATATCTACCTGTTCGTGATTCTGTTAAGCAACAACTACAATCGCGTCAGGAGTCTCAGGTGGAATTTACAGAAGGTACAGAAAAATTATTTAAACCGATTGTCGAACCAACAAAGAAAATTGTTACAGCAACTGAGGCAACACAACGAGCTCTTGAAACATTACCTGCTGATATTGCTGGTCGTATTCAAGCTGCTCAACCACCACCACAACCACCACCACAAGCAGCTCAACCACAACCACGACCACCAAGAACCAGAATTAAGATAATAGATAAATTTACACCTGAAGGTATTGCTGCTATCAGGGACCCAAACCAATTATTTGATATTGCCGCGTTTGGATATTATGAAAGAAAAAAATATGTAAAACCAGAATATATTAAACCATTAAGCTCTGCCAATTGGGTCAAAGATGTATATCGCGTTGCTACTGGTATTCCAGAAGTCAGATCTGATGAAGATGTTGAAAAATTTAATGAATTTGATGATATTATCTATAAACATATAAAAGATATTAAACAAAGCAAACTATTATCACAACCACTACAATTTGAACTATCACCACCATCATCACCTAAACTTAAATTATCATCACCGCAACAACCACTACCACAACTACAACAACCACTACAACAACAAGAGCTACAACAACCACTACAGCAACAACAACAACAAAAACGAGAAAAAAAACAAAGAACGTTAAGAGAATCACTTCGTCGTCTTCTAAGATCACCAAAAGTATCACCGGAACAAGTTGAAGAGGGAGAAGAAAAAGAATTTCAAGACGATCCTGGCGCAACTGGTAGTGGTCTAGGAAGTGGTTTTATTACCTGTCCTAATAATGTTCTTGCTGATGTTGATCGATTAGAAATCCTTATTGGAGGAAAACGAGCTGGTAATAATTCTCCAGAAATTATTAATGAAGTAGCTGATATTTGTAAACGATTATTTACAGGCGGTATCATGGATATTGATGTATATCGGTCTCTCATTGATGAAATCGCCGATGAGTATCATAGTGATTAAGTATGTAATTAGTGATAAAGTCACTTAATAATAAAATGATTATACACAATACTCGTGGACCTACCATGGTCAGGGTAATAAACTCTCGATTACCGGTATACAAAACGACCTACGGAGATGGATTAGGTGATGTTATTCAGGGTCTGTTTAGGAGGATAGCCCCAAAAGCAATACCGATTGCAAAGCAGCTAGGAATGAAAGCTATTGATGTTGTTCGTGAAAAGGGTATAGGCGCTGTTGGTAATCTTGCTAGCAAAGTATTCTCAGCAATTAAAGATAGACTATCACGATTAATACGCAGACCACAAGCGACCCGACCTCAACCTGTGAAATTGGCTAGCACTGAAGTGATGCCAGCAAATGTAAGTAAAATAATAAATCAAGCAGCTAATCAAAAACTAGCGGAGTTAGCTGATATCCCGATGTCGGAAAAGGAAAAAAATATAACCGCTAGTCTGATAGCAGGAAGTGGTCTTCGAGTTAGACGAAGACGATAATAATAAAGATGTTTAAGCGCGTATCTGACCCCGCGTTTGACATGGATGCACCAGTTCTCAAAGATGAGTCTGTGAGGGATTATCAGTATTATTCTTACGACGCACGAATTCCAGATCAGCGTGGACGAATCGAACTACAGGTTCAGATACAAGTAGGTATTTCCTACCCGCTGAGGCATTTATTGAAGTAGAAGGTGAAATTTTAAATAACGCTGTTCCTGCAGCACCAGTAGCATACGCCGCTGATGTTAGGGTTGGTTTTGTTAATAATGGTATTATGGCGTTATTTGATAGCGCTACGTACATGATTGACGGAAAAAATATTGAATCAATCCAGAAAGACGTCGACGTTGCCACGACAATACTTGGTCTTGCGAGATACAGCGACGATTACTCAAGATCAGCTGGTCCATCAATGATGTTCTCAAAAGATACTTCTGATCACTCTGATAACATTCAATACAATATTAGACGACCAAGAAACTTCGCCAATAACGCTGACGCTGATGTATGGCCGGTGGTTCATGGTTCTAATCCAAATTTCAACTTAGGATTTGCAGCACGTCAAGCAATTTTGCGTGGTGGAAGAAGAGCATTTTCATGTGCAATTCCACTGTCACATATTTTTGGATTTTGTAGAAATGTCAGAAAAGTCATTTTCGGAGCCAAACATACGGTTGTACTTGTACGAAAAGGCGATGATAATGATGCATTATGGAGACCCATTGGTGATGCTGGTATAGTAGTACTGACCAAACTTTCGCTGTGGATGCCAGTGATGACTCCAACAATATCTGAAGAAGACCGGTTGCTATCTTTTATGAGTCAAGGCGGTAAATCAACTTTGTCATGGTTGACTATGACCACAGATGCTGTTCAGAGTGCAATTGATGGTTTATTTACATGGCAGATAGCATCACAGCAAGGTGTTTCTGCACCGCGACATATATTTATTGCGTTTCAAAATGCTGTACGAGTAAACGATCAAACACGTAGTCATATGATATTTGACCAACTCGGTGTTTCTGAGATTTCATTAAGGATAAATGGACATCAAGAACCATCCGAGGATATTTTGTTAAATTTCGATCGAGTAGCACGTGCATATCATCGTCTTATGTCGTTCATGGGACGTGATTAAAATATTGATACTGGTTTACAAATATCGCAGCTAGATTTTACATCGCTGTATCCGATTTATTACTTTTCACTAGAACATTTAGATTTAACCAGACAATCTGTTGTAGATATTCATCTTCGAGCTCGTGTGTCAACAGCAGCTATTGCTAATTACAGAGCAATTGCTGTTATACTCAGCGATAAATCTATGGTACTCGAAGGTGTTGGTGGACGAATGAGAGTTATTGATGTTCCAGCAGAAAATATGTAAATAAACAGTAATTAGATCATCCATAATATTAATAATGTCATATCATCACGTTAGTGTGAGTCTGACTCCTGGTCAGATTAAAAAGCTGCAATCAGCATCAAAAAATAATTATGGAATAAAAATATCGCTAAAGCGAGAACAGATGACCGGTGCAAATAAACTATCGTTGACCAAGCGTCAGTTTAAAAACTTCAATGACGCTAAAAAATCAAATAAAGGCGTCAAACTTAATCTTTCTGCGGGCGCCATCAAAGATATTGCTAAATCGGGTGGTATATTTCCACTTCTCGCAGCTATACCAGCATTAATAGCAGCTGCAGCCCCAGCTGTTGCAAAGGCAGCTGCGCTAGGTGCTGTTGGAACAGCTGCTGGAATGGCATTAAAGAAAGCAACCGGACAGGGAATCAAAAAAAAGGGAAGAGGTTTAAGATTACCAGGGACTCCACATTCACGGTACGGAAAGGGTCTAAGATTACCAGGGACCCCGTATTCATACGGAAAGGGTCTAAGATTACCAGGGACAGTTTACTAATAACACCCATGTCCAATTTTGATTTACTTAATGCTGCTAAGCAATTAAAAATAAAAAATTTCAGAGGTGTTTTTATGCGCGATCAATTACCTAAAAAACCAAACAATATTGAAACCGGTATCATTAATCTCGATACAAACTCTGGCCCAGGCACGCACTGGGTAGGATATGCAATTGATCCACGTGGAATTATTTATTTTGATTCGTATGGATTAGCACCACCAAAAGAATTTTTAGAGTACGTTACCGGCGATATTCTAATCTGGTATTCAACGCTACCAACACAAAAAATAACTGATCCTCCAATATGCGGTCGTGAAACCCTCGCTGTGCTTGATGCTATATCAAAATCAACAGCACCGCCTCATAAAGTCGTGCACGCGTTCACTACACTACGTCATAACACTTAAACTGATATCAGTAAATATAATGGTAGATATTTATGGAAGATCTACTCGCAAAGATAAGGAGAAGTTCGATTTATCTAAATATGCAACCCTTGATCAGCTCAGAAATGAAATCGATGATTTATTAAATATGACAAGTGTGGATCAAAATGAAGTCGTCGTTTTTCAGGACAAACAAGGACGATTAAAAACGAGTAACATACAACTACCTGATGTACTTATACGAATTCCAAATGCGGTTGTTAATAATATCGTTACTTTTACTGATCAGGGTAAAATACACGATTCCGGTAAATCGGTTAACGATTATGTTAAGAAAACTGGTGATGTATTTACCGGTGACATTATTATGTCAGGAAGAAAAATTACGTATCTTGGAGATCCAATCGCAGATACAGACGCAGCAACAAAAAAATACGTCGATGATCAAGAATCCAAATACGTGTCAGTGCGCGGTGGTATAATGCGTGCATTTCTCGACATGAATAATAATGGTATTAATAATCTCAGAACACCAGAAACAGATTTCGACGCTGCAACGAAAAAATATGTCGATGATAAGGAAATTCCAATAACGACTTCGTTAACAACTATCAATGATGGAATTGCTGCATTTAGAGCTGAATATTTTACTCATGTACAAACATTTCTAAATTTTCGTAGAAATGTAAACAGAAATATTAACGAATTTTTTGGAACTCCACCAACTGTTATTATTAATCTCGCTGACATTAACACAAAACTCAAAGATATTATTAGTGGCATTCCTAATATTATTCAAAGAACTAATCTCGTTAAAATTCCTCACAAGCAGATCATTAATATCATGTACACAGTCGCATCAGGAAAAGCAACATGGACACCGGAAAATAACACCTTTAAACATACCGCAGAGGTCACTGGTGTATATAGATTATCTATATTTTGTGCTGAAAAATTTACTATATTTACCACATTTACATGGCGTCATTCAACCGATAGTTTTTCTGGAACTGTGTCTATAGTGTTAAACAAAGATGCTGAAGAAACGTTTATGCTAATAGCGGATGATAAAAAGTTAACCACAGCAGATTATTGGTGGTGTATTGAATTTGTAGCTGAAACTCCTCAATTAGTTACCTAGATAAGTATAATGAATCAAGAGTCATTTATCGATGTTCAACGTCACAGATATGCTCAAGTATGTGAGTGTCAAACTAAACTAAAAAATATCATCGACGATTACACGATAAAGGTAAAAAAATATCGTCGACGTATGGTTGTTATTGATATAATGGTATACTCGGTTTCTGCTGTTATTGCTGGAACTGGATTATTACTATCAGCAATAACGATGACAGCGCCTGCAGTTGTGACAATTATAGTTTCAACGGCAACAACATGTGCAGGTATTTTCAGTATTATCGCTAAGAAAATATCTACGTGTACGAATAATAAACTAAACGAGTACATAATGAAATTGCACACAGCAACAACCGCATACACTAAATTATGCTCGTATATTTCAGCGTATCTCAGTGATGGTAAAATATCCGATGAGGAGTTCGTAACGATAATGAAAACCTACGATGAAGCATTCATAATCGCTAGTGACAATAACGGAAAGATGGAGAATTAAATAATAACGATAATAATAATGTCAGAGTCGCAATTACTTCAGCAGATCGTAGCTAATACAACGCCGTCAAAAACTACTATGATATCATTAAGTTCAACCAATCCTGAATTTAGCGTTAATTTTCCGACTGCAATTCCAGCAAAGGAAATAGCATTAGCGCAATTACGAGTTTATTATAGTTGGCCTAATATTAGATCAAAACCGTTTGGTGGACAACAACCAAATAATTCACTGGTATTTGCGAATAAAAATAAACCGGATGGAACACCTGATTGGCAAGTTGTTGGAATTTCAACAGGTAGTTATCAAATAGAACAGATTAATGATGAATTCCAACGCAGAATTAAATCTATCACAGGGAAAGAATCTAAAATAGCGATCACTGTTTATGAACCAACATTATCAGCGGCGATTGAAATAAATTCTCCTGATTACCTCGTAGATATTTATCAGAGTTCGATTAGATCAGTGTTAGGATGGCCTGATGTTCCACCGGTTTATAATGGAGTTTCAGAACCAAAAATAGAAGAATTTAAAACGAGTGAAGAAAAATTCATTAAAAATCCAGAATATCGAAATAAAGAACCATGGAATCGTATAACATTTGAATTTGATTCAAACGACGATATATATTACTTTACCGATTTTGACGGTAAAAAGATCCCCAAGATGACTAGATCAACAATTACTTTTATCGTTACACCAGAGGGGAGGCAAGAGATTGTTGTTGATGTAGGATTTATTAAACGGTTTTTAGATACTCTCAAGCCTGAATACGATAAAACGTTTAATGATTTAAGAAATTTACTTATTTCATTATCACAACATTACAACGAAAGTGTAAAGCAGCAAATAATTGAGTCAATAAAACATTTAAATGGGATCTTATTCGATTTATACATCGCCAATCGAAGTATTATAAACACTACGACTGATATTAGTAGAAGTGGTTACACAAGTCCAAAAAATAAGCAATTATTTCTTGATCATTATAAAATAACAGAAAAAGATTTACAAACATTTGTTATACCAGATTTAAATAACGCTGAAATGAAGAAATCATTAAGTGATCTTATTGAAGAATATTATCCGGGAGTAATTGAATCATGGAGAAAAATAGCCCCACCACCGATTATACTAAAACACAATAACAATCATTTTGGTGCCGGACGTCATGTATCACCAGGAATTGTAAATATAACAACAACAATTGCAGTCAATCTTGTATGTGATGTTATTGAACGTAGCTATCAGGTAGATCTTTCTAAGTCTAGCCAGGCCCAGCAAGGGTACATATTATTCAGTTTTAGCCCGTTGGTCCCTCCCGGTTCGTTAATTGTATCACAGCCAATTAATCCCGTGTACCTGCGAGTTCATAATCCGTTATTATCAAGGATACACTTTAAACTTACAGACCAAAGCAATCGCATTCTGGACACGAGAAACGAAGTACTAAATATAAACCTGTATGTACGCTCATAATACGTTTTTATTATAACAAAAAAAAAAAAATATCCGGATGTCTATAATAATATTCTTTGTTTACATAAAATCCGTGCACAATCGAAATCTATCATCTAGAAGACTGTGGCTGCATATTGATTTTTCCATATAACGGCTGTGCGTAAAGTTATTTTAAGAACATCCACTATATAACTAAATCAATATCCGCTGTTACGGCTTTACGCATAACTCAGTGTTATAATATATATTTTTTGGAAACTAGAAGTATAAAATCTCATTTTACACAAAAATGATGTTTCAGTCCCTACGGACACGATATATATCGTTTTTCGTTAATTATTTAGTGATCTATCTGTTTTCTGTAAGCCGCTGTTAGTGAAGCAGCACAAATATTTTATATATTACTTAAATTTAACTGTATTATTGATAAGAGAACGATGGCCGAAATGGTAAGACGGTTGGACGTAGATCGAAGCTCTACAGACTCTCGCGTGTTCGAGTCGCCAAAAATGCTAAAGATATTATCTTGTATTTGGCGACTGATGCTATTTAATTGGGGGAACCCGGAGTATTTCCTCGAAGTCCACAACAGACAAAATACACTCTCCTATCATACACCCTTGAGGGGTGTACCTTTTACACTCCCTAGGTTTTGTATTTGGGGAGAGTGTACAAAATCTGTTGGACGTAGACAAGATTCCCTCGTCATCACCATTTGTATATATTTCATGTTCATAGAATCATCATTGTATATAACCATAATCATCATTGTATATAACTATTATCATCATTGTATATAGCCATCATCATCATTGTACATAACCATTATCATCATTGTACATAACTATTATCATCATTGTATATAACCATATATCACCTTCATTATATATGACCATCATCTTCATTGTATATAACCATCATCTTCATTGTATATAACCATTATCTTCATTGTATATAACCATATATCATCATTGTATATAACCATTATCATCATTGTATATAACCATATAATCACCTTCATTGTATATAACCATATAATCACCTTCATTGTATATAACCATATAATCACCTTCATTGTATATAACCATATAATCACCTTCATTGTATATAACCATTATCTTCATTGTATATAACCATATATCACACACAAAACAGCTCCCTGACAAAAAAAAGTCATTGGGAGCTAATATTTTTTTTATATTAAATATATAAATATATATATATAATGAACCAAGAAAACATTAATGATATTATTTCTGCTATTAAAAAACTAAAACATAACGGAATAAAAATATCTGATAATCTCGACCCTCAGAAAATCATGTGCGATTTTGAATTATTGCAACAGAGAAAATTTGATAATAAATATACACTACCTTCAAACTACAGATTTATAAAATTAATTTATCAATCCATGCTTGAATCACTAGCTATGGTAAACGACGATCAGGTAAAGCTATTTGCACCTCTTGCACGTTCGATCGAAAATATTAAATCCGAACTGTCTCACGAGTACGAAAGAAAAAAGATCGTGGATAATCGTGTAATGCAATTAAGAAAGATTATGCTATCTGATTCTGTCAAAAATGATAATGACGCTGAGAGCAGCGACGGTGAGGGTGGACCATTGACTGTAATTATGGCTAAACAAAATACTTGGGAAAATTGACAGAGTCGAACTATTTGTTTTTGTTAGGAAGACAGAGTTAGATATATTCAAATATTATCCACTGATCGTATTTTATTGAATATGCTGATCTAATAATATTATCTGCAACGCATTTTATTGATTGTATATGTATGCTAAAATATTTTGCAGCCGCATACATCGATGGAAAAGTTATTTCTTGGTCTGTTTCTGTATTTATGGATTTAATAGATCTTCTTGCAAACTTTTTACATTTTCCAGTATTTCCGCGTGCAGAATTCTGACTTTGTGTAATAGCCTGCAGGTTAGATAACCGATTATTCTGGGGATTTCCATCAATATGATCAACTACAAGTCCATCTTTGATCAATCCAAAATGACACTCAAATACGAATTTATGTGAGTAATAATGTTTATTTTTCCCAGCACGAAATCTAAAATAACCAATATTATTAAGACTACCGACTGGTTTTTTTAATCTACAGTGTCTGATTACACCATCTCGGGATGCTTCATAATTTTTTATTATAGGATGCGCCACAAATTCGTTTTGCTCCATTATATATATAATGTTATTTGTTTCAATCATTATTCTGAAATCTAACCAAATAATCTTCTACGGTCTTTATAGGAGATTTACCTGATAATGTATTATTTTTTTTATCATAATATCGTTTTAATTCTCTGTATTTTTTTCCGCCACATTTTAGACATAATTGAGTTTTTCCTCTGACTCCAACACCACACTGAATACACGGTATTGATCCTGTACTTCCATTTTTGATACTTTGTGCATGATTTCCGCAGTATTTGTTCACACACGATTTATTACAAGTAGAAGTATATCCAATTTTGAGCCAAGCACATTTGTTTTGTGTTTCAAGCATTATATATACTAAAACTTTAATTTAAATATTTGTTTTAATTATATGGAGGAATTATCCGTTAGGATCTGGCATTAACAGATGAGGATGTAACCGAACGTATTCGTGAAGCAAAAAAGGAATTTCGTGACGATGGTGCTGCTCATGTATGGTCAACATTCAGAGTTGGAAATGTTACTAATATGATGAATGACAAACGAGGAAAAGTAATTATTAATCACCTTGATGATCAAAAATATTTTATTTTAATAAAATTTATTGGAAATACAGAAGAAGATATTTGGATTATTCGTGATAAGCGCGATCCAGTCCGTTTGCAGTCCGGTGGTAATATTGTTCTTTTGAGTAATAAATCTAAGCCCGGAATACTAACCGGTATAGATAAATTATATTATGAACGTGCATATCCAGTTACTGCAGTTGTATATGCAATATATCCGCTTAATAATAAACCTGACGTCGGGGATCTAAAACCTATGAGATTGTCAGAGTCAAGAATAAATTGTGTAGCTGAACGAGTTACAGAACATTTTACAAACGCGATACGTGGTAATGGTTTAACTGATTTAAGACGCAAAAAAATAAACAAATGGGCAGAGTCCGTTAAAGATACCGGAGCGTCTATCAAAGATGTTGCTGAGCTAGAGAAGAAATTAAGATTTCCAATAGCAGTAAAAACATTAACCGGAGAGATTTTGTACAAACCAAAATATATAAAAAAATGGAACTCCGATAGATATTATTGATCATAACGCGCACGCATGGACTGCTGCTGTAACAATATTTCCACGACATAGAACGGTTAAATTTTATGACGGTGATATCTTTGATTTTATCAAAAATATCAGCAAAAGTGACCCTGTATCCGTTTGGTTATTTCAGAATTCGGAATATGATCATTACGATCAGTTTGTACGGCCTAATGGTGATATTTACCGTACAGAATCTCTTAATGTAGAAATGGAACATCTTGCGCTGAAATATACTTCAGACGATATCAAAGTTAGACAATTATTAAATAATTGTTTTACAGTTCCATCTGTAGCGGCTCACTTCGCTCAGGAGAAAAATTTATTGAAACCAACACGATCGGAATTTCTTGAAGATATTCATAAAAGCTGTGTAGAATATGGTCACGGTGGATTATGAAACACCAAATACAACCATAGTGATGTTATCTCGGTTGATATGGTAGCGTGTTATCCTGGGAGTTTTCTTGGGTATGGAGTATGTTCTAAATACTTTAAGAGATTCGGACATCCTACACATGACATGACCAGGGTTGCGATAAACGGACCCTTACCAGATATTGACTTAACAGGATTTGCTCACGTAGAATCATTCGAGTTTAGAGAAGATCTCCATGCAATTACTTATACTTGGTTCGGAAAACATTTTTCAGAGTGACGTTGGGTTCCGATAGTACTATTGCGGTATATGCTTGATGTTGGATTTTTAATATCGTTGAGAGTAACTGAAGCGATTATATCGTATAATTCACAGAAGCAAGTTTGGTTACCAGGACCGAACAGATTTAATATCGATGATACCAGGAAAGAATTCCCTGATATTGATGAAGATTATATCATTAAAATAAATAAATGCAGAAACGAGTACGATGAGAAATTTGCAAAAGATCTCGGTAGAAGAATAATCGGTAAGTTCACTCAAGGTGGTTCATACGATCATAAACGAACGTGTACAAGATTGATTATGGACGATGCTGAACTAGATTTTATAATCGCTGATACAACGGAGAAAATACGTTTATAAACAGATGTAATGCTTATTTATCAGATGGAACGAAACTAGGTACCATTGTGAGCTATCTTGATGGCGAGTCACCGCAGTTTACTCATTTAAGATCTTCGATGTTAGCGTATGTTTCGATAAATCTATTATCGATGATAAACAAATTTCCTCGTTACGCTGTCAGAGTCGCTACGGATTCATTTTATGTACACAAAAAATATAAAGATTTGTTAAAACCGCTACTTGGTAATGGTGAATGGGGAACATGGAGGATAAAACAAGAAAATATACCTAGTTATTCTGAATCTGCAGATGTTGAAATTGTGGAGACATATTACAAAAATAATAATCAAATATTAAAGTCATCTGCACCATCTGTGTACGATCCTGTATCTAGATATAAAACCGTTTATCTTAATGGGTGTGGAGGGTCAGGTAAAACAACTCGTACGATTAACTTATTTATAAATAATACATCAGATATGATTGTTTTAACACCGACACACAAACTTGCCAGAGAAATAAAGCAACGAGGAGTAAAATCGTGTACTTATCACAGTTTCTTTAGATGGTGTGGAGACACATGGACTCCTGAACGAATGGGTGAGAAATATATACCTAAATATATTATATGGGACGAGATATGCACGGTGTCATTAGAAACACTAAAAACATTTCTTGATTGGTTATTATTGAAGAATACTGCTGTGATTATGTGCGGCGATAATGGTCAACCACCACCCTTTGTTGGACAGTCTCCACATGAATGGCTGAAGAATAACGTAGATTATTATGAAGAAATACATGATGACCATAGAGCTATCGATGAACCGCTGAAGGAATTTAAAAGGTTAATCAGACTTCAGCCAGACAGAGTACAATGTGAGATAATGCGAGGAGTAATTCCAGAGACTTCTATGAATGAATTTTGGACTTTATGGAATCCCGCTGATTTAATAGTTGCGAGTAGAAAGATAGTTCGTGATGAACTACAGGATAAATTATTTACGTTACATAAAGAAAAGTTTTCAGATCTACCTGTACCATTATGTTATCGCCCCTCAGATACTCGACGACAGAATATTGATGTTGAAATACCAGGTACCTTGGTTCCACCGAGGGTACAGAATCTTGTCTTGAATGATATTATTTTAGTCGATATTAATGTCGTTGAGAACGCGTTGAATATGGATAAATCGCCATGGACGTTAGGATACGCTATAACGATTCACTCGTCACAGGGATTAACTATAACTGATACTAAAATCTGGATTGTAGATGATCGGATCAAATGGTCAAATTTAGTCTATCTCGCCGTATCTCGAGTCAGGAGAATATCGCAACTGCGTAGAGTTATTGTAGATTACGTAATAACTGAAGAAATCACTAACAATATCGATATCAATAAAAAATTAGTCAGTTATAAAAAGTGTGACAAAAAATATAAACGTGATTTTGATATTGATACTGAATTTATTATAAAACTAAAACAACAACAGAATAATCATTGCGCAAGTTGCAACTGTAATATGTCATGGCAATATTCGAATAATAATCCAAGACAATTTACCGTAGACAGAATTAATAGTGATCTCGGTCATACACGTGATAATGTGATGTTGACCTGTCTTGAGTGTAATCGACGTCGAGGCTCTGGACGTTTACAAAATTGAGCTTGGTGGTAATTACGTATCCTCAGGAATTATTTGCAATTGTTCACGTACAAATCCACGTTGAGGGGCTGTAGAATCTAGTCTGTATATTGGAGATCTACCAGTGGATCTAACCACGCTAGAAATTTTATTTGTAGTCACGCTCCAGATAGGATCGGTTGCTCTTTTTTTACCACCTTCAAGTTCGCCAGGTTCATATAAATATCTTACAGTTACATTACCTAATACTGGTTGAGAGAAAGATTCATGTCGTTGTATTGGTATATATTTTTTGTTGATCGCATTAGAAGGTTTCATGGAAGTTGCACGAGTAATTTCATTATTCAACGCAGCTATCACACTCGGTAATCTTGCAACCCATTCACGAGATCTATCTTTGAGGTCAGTAGATATTTCCCTTGCATACTGATATCGAATAACCGCTCAGCAAGTGTTCGATTAAATCGTTCAACAATTGCCTGATCACGATGAATTTCAGTATGTCCTCGTCTGATTTTAACGTTATGTTTCTTCATCAACGATGATACTACTCCAAGAAATTCTTTGCCAGGATCAACTTGTAATAACCGTGGCCATCGTAGACCACCACGTTGATAAATGCGCTCAAACGCAGATGCAACTTCAGATGTTGTCTTTGTTGATAATGGCTCCGCTTCTTTATATCTACTCGCAATGTCAACAACAGTTAACGCGTATTTGTACGTGCGTGATTTTCGTCCACGTGTTTTAATGGTGTCATGTGGTAAAAACAAAATATCTGCTTGATGAACTTCATTAGGAACACTAACATCAAAATGCGCGTAATGAATTTTTTTAGGTGGACTTAGGAAGATTTGCCATATTGCCTGTCGTGCTAACCATGATGCAGCGACATTACGTGAAACTTTTGCTGCTTCGGCGAGTTTACTAATCGCTGCTTTACCTCTCCAGAATCCTCTCGGGGAATAATAAACAGATTCCATTATGATAGTTATATAATTAATTACCAGCCCCTAACACTAGTTTACCTTTCATAGCAGTTTTTACTAGAAAACTAGCTAATTTTTCTCTGAGAGATTTATTAGGTATAGAATTTAACGCGTGAATCAATTTCACATCTGCGAGATGTCGGTGTTGCAAATCCTTACTTTTATACGCGACATCATGAACGTAACACGCTTGATCAATCTTATTTACTGGATACTCTCCCTGTTTTGGTTGATCTTGGTTATCGAGTCTAATATCGAGACGAGTTCCAGGACCACAATAATTATATCCGGGTAAATGTTTCTCACCGGGATATTTAGCCCATGGAGTTCCTGGTAATTTTCCTAACGAAGCAGCAATATCACCCCCACCTGTCTTTGTTGGAATAAATTTATATTTCTTGGTGCCACATTTCACACACTTGCCTGTAAGTGCTCGTCTTTTATTTTTTGTTGTTATTGTCGTTAATTCAATAGTATCGGTAGGTGCTCTGCATCGAACACAATATAGAATCATATTATTTATTATATGGATATAATTGACTTTTCTGCGACACGAAAACAAGAGCCAGTAAAACACCATCCAGCGCTTCCGAATTCTATCAGGATGATTATAATAGGCCCATCTGGAAGTGGAAAGACGCAATTACTACTTAATCTAATAATGCGATGGCTGAAGTGGGATAAATTATATTTAGTAGCGCCATCTGTAGATGATCAGCGATGTTACGAAGTACTTAAAGATTTTAATGAAAACGCAAAATCGTTACATGAAGACAATGTCATAGACTTTATTACTGATATTGATGAAGCGCCATCCGTAGATGATCTGGATGGATTCATTAATAATTTAGTAGTGTACGATGATGTTATGCTGGACAAACAATCAAATCCAGCTAGAATATTTTCACGAGGTAGACATAAAAACACAGACGTGATTTATGTTACCCAGAGATATACACAAATTCCAAAAGTGATCAGAGATAACTGTAACATTTTAGTTGTGTTTAATGGCGTAGATAATCATACGCTGCAGAATATTTATTATACTTGGTTTTCTGGGGATATGGACATGAATAAATTTAAAAATTTCTTTTCAAAAGCACAAGCTGCTCCCTTTGGTTTTGTAACGATTAATTTACACGATCCTAGGTCAAGATATCGTAACGGACTTGATATAATTTTTGGATAAAAATCATAGCAGCAGGGAGGGTGGACGACAAAACATTAAGTGACCAGTACGTGAAAAAAATCAGAAAAAATATGGTCAATTAGAGAAGTTTTCATTATTAAGACAAAAACTTTTTTTTTTCAGTCTTCGTAAGAACCCTTAATTTAAAAAAAATAAGGTCTCTACAATTAAGCCAAAAAGTTGTAGGGTTCACCCTCCCTGCTGCTCATTGCCTCTCTAAATTGATATTTTGTTTACTTGCGGTGTTTATAAAGACGTGAGGGGAAAGCATATAGTTATGTTGACAGTAGAGTTGTGTGGGTTATTTTCACAGACGTCACGATTGTGTACGCAAATACCCACAATGCAAAGTACGCGTACCTTGCGCCGCCGTTTTGAGTCTCTAACAAACCTTTATCAACACGGGTTATCACGCATGTTCAAGATAAAAATCTGATTTGATTAACGATAAGGATGTTTACTTAATCGAAATGATACATGGATTATGCTTGAAATTATATGCCCCTATAGCACGAAAATAAAAATTAAACTGAAAAGTTCCCTGGTTTATATCGGAAGACATAAAAGTGATGTTAAACCGTAATCGAGCATATTGCTATCAAATATTTTTTTTATATAAACAGGCAATATTGACTTTTTGAAAAATATTTTGTATGATGTCCCTAAGCTTGTCACATTGAAAGAGTATTTCCGGACAATTATCTTCGGGATAAAATAACATTTACGGAAATAAAAGTTCGTATCATGTGTATTATGTTTCTACTTGTTTGTGTATCCATTTGTTTATGCGTCTGTTTATTGAGTGATCTATTTGTTTATGAAAGAATAACAAAGATGGTTGAAATGTCAATGTTTTACTTGAAGTCAAGCATTTGGTGTCGTGCAGTTGACATGCACAACAGAATGTGACGTATTATTTATTATATCCTTACGCTCAATATGAGACTTGCCTTGATAATTATATGCGTAGAACAATGTTGTTAAGTACCGGTTTGAGACTCAAAATGGCGGATATGGAAGTACACACGTTTTGTGACGTCACGTGAAAACAACGGATATAAGTATGCAAGTCATATATTGACAGAAACCATACGAAAATAATGTTAATACTTCCACGAATATATCTATGATTCTTTTTGAGGTACTAAAATTAAATTATTCAATTTTTCTATGCCACTATGGTCATATATTAAATTTTGAGAATTATAATTTATGGAAAATGCAAGGTTACAAAATAAAATTAGTATTTATTTTTATGACCAACACCTTCACACATTCACTTTAAGAAATCGCTCTTTAAGAGATAGCACACATACATTCAAGGTTAATCAGAATTAGATAAAAAAAAAATATAATGACGACTAAAATCCGACCTGGGTAGGCTTGGTAACGCAATTATAATTTTTAGTTGATATGCGATCAAGAAAAGTTTGTTAAATTGACGGATTACATGCACGGTATCGTGGACCAAAGTACAGATATTAGGCAAATGTAACTTCTCTTGTAATATGCGATGAATTCATAAAATGCAGAATTTTAAAATGTGAATTGTTACTTTTGCTTGTTAGTGACTTTCATTGATGTTCAGTGGATTGCTTGCGCAATTTTTGAATTAAGAAAACTGAGTATACTTATAAATTTCTTAACATTACAAAGGACCGTGTGTTGCGTGAACAGGTGATAAAGAGTATACAAAGTTTAAAATATAATATATAGCTACTAGTATGTCAGTGAATTATTTTTTAATCATTTCCAAAGATAAGTTATTAATCTATGTTGAATAGTTTTCAACAATCAGCAATGTACAATGGTTGCTATTGGTGTTCTAGCATCAGTAGCACACCTGTATAGAGTATAAGGTCTGATTCCTAGATTATTTTCTTTAAACAAAATATGGAAGAAAAATTTAGCACATCTCCTGCGCCATCGATCCCTACGCCAAGGCTTAATGGATACGAGAAGGGAAAAGTGATGTGACAAGCCCCCCCCCCCTTCCTTCCTAGTCCTCCATTGGTGGAATGTGTTCAGGCTCCTAATGTCTTTGCTGTTGATGTTGCCATTGAAGGAACAGATTGTATGGCCTCTTCTGTTTCATCTTCTCTGATAATTTTCTTTTTCCTTTTAATACTTCTTCATCCGGCAAGAAGACTACTAACTCTTAACCTGTTGTGAAAGCTATTCTATTGGGATGTAGTGCTATATGTTCCACTTGGACTAAGAGTTGCTGCACATACTCCAATGCACTAAGGTTACGCTTAACCTGCCGCTCATATTCTGGCTGCGCATTCTTCTCTATTGGCGAATGATACTACTTGTGAATGTACTTATTTATAAGTGAAAAGCATGTACATGAAGGAAAATAGTCCTCTGACTCGGTACTGGAACGTGAAAGAAAACATTACAAATATAAAGAAAATCGAAAGAAAGAATGTCAATTGGCAGTTAAAAATGATATTTTGGTATTAAAAAACCCAAGACAAAGCCATTCTTTTCTTAGCCCATACTTTCTGTTTTATAAGTTCAGTCCACTCAAATATCAACTATAAAGATGGAGAACTTAGGCATGTCCTTTTCTCTGTGTCTAAAATTACCAAATAAAAGATTAAGCATGAATAAGGTTGACAACGATGTGGAGTCAGATTATACCTTCAACGATCTACAACAGTGTTATTTTGCCATCGATGCATACTACGTTCCTGAGGTAAAAATAAGAACAAAGAACGCATGAAAGTGTTGACGGGAACTCTCTAGCATCGGTTCTCGGACTGCTGTCGTCCACTTTAAGAACTTTTACTTTCAGGCACAAGTAACTCTTATTCAGATCTATGTAATCTTCGGTTTGCCCTTTGACTTCAATTTCGATAGGTGCTGAGGTGGTGAAAGATGATACAGGATGAAGTTATACCCATAGGGATTCCGGCATGGTCTTCATCGCCTGTGGTATGGCAAACAGATCGAGCTCTGACTTGGAACAGTGCAAGAATCTCGTGGCATACTTTTCCTTCTTTAGTTAATAATCACACACGCCCAGTTTTAGGTCAGTTGTTCTTTTACCTTATTGTATTTAAGGCGGCTGTGGGGTGTATACGGGATCTAATAGGATTTGGATGTATCTTTCTGCCCTGTCCTTGTTTTTTGGCGTAGAGAAGAAATTAAAGCTTTGGCCAAAAGCGTGAAGCAAATTTATTGAGATATCTCGGTGCCGTATGAGGTCTTTTCCTGTTTGAATGAACACATTTGTTTCATGCTTTCATCAAGGCTTCCTTAGGACATTATTTGTCGATGAGTGCAGTTGGAGAAATTGCTGCATCCTTCAAAGCATGAAAACGTCCAGTCATCGTAACTTTAAAATGGGTGCTACCATACGAAAAGCAGATTTAAACATATCTCCTAAACCATGTCCTCGTTGTCGAGCGACTCCTTGGTACACAGGATACATCTGTTACAGTTCACTCGAGAAACGTTTTCAGAAATGTAGTTTCACTATGACTTTTCCTTTCGAGAAACAATTTTGTGTACCAGATCTCCATTTATACTAATATTGACACTGTCAAAATGTGATTGTTTTAAAATGAAAACAATGAGGATGTACACATTCTCGGTGAAATGTTACATGTGTTTTTCTTTTATGTATTTGTGTGCATAACTTTTGATAATTATTGCAACTTGCACTTGAGATGATAATAACAGAATGTGTACATAGCCAACTTTTGTCCATAATCATATGTTGTAAATAGAATGTTTACCCAGCATTTGAGTTCGAAACATTCTAGACCTAATCTTGTTTGCAATTAGTCTGGAATTTTCCGTTGAAAAATTATTACTATCAAGTAATATATATAACTTGTATATATGCATATATATATATATATATATATATATATATATATATATTTATATATATATATATATATATATGGATTGGATAAAGAAAGTCATTCTTGTTTTAGGCCAGTCTCCGTGAATCCATTTGTGATCAGAGTTTACCGTTGTGTAATTCAGGAATTATTATTATTGAGGAATTATTTATTTAAAATATTGGAATTACTAAAGTACTCTGTCACTTTGGAATTATACACACTGCGTTGGATTACTGTGAACTCATTCAAAGACATTCTTGATTACATCATTGTTTTACCAGGACATTCATAACTATTGGAATTCATTCGGAACATTCTATATTTTTGGACTTGTGATATGACATTAAGGATTATGTGGGATTTAATTAAAAAAACACAACTGTAAGCATCTCCTGAATTTTCTCCTTGTATTGCTGAGAAATAAATTTTACTTAAATTGTTAGTTTTACTTTCTCTTTAAGACCTAGAGCAGTAACACTTCTTATGCCGTAAGCAGTTATGGCTGAACCCATTTTGAAAGGAATGACTCTCAGCAACGGAGTGGACGTGTTTCCTCGACAACATCAGAATTAACAAACATCAAATTTAGTCCTTCGTTCAATTTAAATTTAGTCCTTCGTTCAATTCTATGGAAAGCTAAAATACTCGACGAAGCGATCGTTTTTGCGGCTGCCTTTTAAGTGCGGTGCTATATTGGTTTCTCCACCCAGATAAGGAAGCAAAGCTGGAAACAATCTGATAGCGTTTTGCCGTCGGAAATATCCATACTAAGATGGTGAGCAATTTTATTGTACTCTATCAGTACATTTTGCTGAGTTTTCTCTGGTGCTTGGTCAAATTGTCGGCTGAAAATCCTTCATGAATTCTCTTAGAAAAGATATTCAACAGCTGATTTGCTTGCGACGGTATCATGAATTCATAAATGAGAGGATAATTTTGTCCAAGTGTTCTTAACTTGTTTGTTGCTATTTTGACGAGGAAAAAGATTTATCTCCAACCGCATTATTGGCTTATTTCTTGAGTTGAGTTGATCAATGATTTCTACCAAAGCTACTTACCAGTGAGCTTAGTGATCCAATTGCGTAATTTGATATATATCTGTGAAAATAAAGAATGTGCTGTTGCGAAATACAGCCATAGAACTGTCTCTAAGTAATGTAAAATAAAATTTGATCATTTTTAGTTCGGTGGTTCTGGTCTCTAAAGAGTCACTCGTTGTCAAATTAGAATGAATTTCCAAGTGTTCCAGAAGAAGGCTACCAATGTTATTAGAAACGTTGTTATTTGGACTGGCTTTGGCAAAACTTCTATTGTTGTTGTTTAGTTAGTGTCATATATATTTCAACGAAGGAGTGTGAAGAAGATAGCCAATGGAACTGCTGAGTAAAATAATCTACATTGGCTTATTTCCTGGCGGCAAACTCAAATTTCCAATTGTTGCTCCAGTGACAGAATACACCATAAGGGTTTTACGTACAAAGTTGCCACGCCACACCCACATCTATGATGCTGCTGTTTTTATAGTTCTTGAAAAAATGAACCCCGAAAAGAATATGGAAGTGTGTTTAAGGTCATGTTGCCAACTTCTACTTCTTTTTACAGTCTATGACCAAGAACCTAAACTAGGTGTATATCCTTTCCAACGAACTTTCAATTCTTTGAGTAGATGTTTCCCATTATACGTGTTCTTTGATCGGCAATGCTTTCGATATCTTTTACATCGTCGTTTTCTAAGTCACTCGTTGTAACTCCTTTAAGCACTTCTCTGTTCATATTTTTCAATTTATAGTTTTCATTTACCAATGCGAACCAAAGCTTCTGTATTTAATTTTTTTTTGTGTTTTTGGAGGATGTCTCAAACGCTGCTTACGATAGTATTGGTGTTATTGCCCAAAACAAATTTACCACAAGAGCATAAAACGGTAGAGTTCTTGAAAGACTAAAGCCGGGTATTTTTGCAAAGGAGACGATCTGTAAAACATATCAACAACTGTAGCACCTTTCAAATGCTGTAGTTCTATGTATCTTGAGTAAATATCGCATACAAAAATATAGTAAATATCATTTAGCACGCACCATTAGACAGTTTTAAGTTTCATTTTGCATGTGACTGCAAAAGCGAGATGTTGCAAGAGAGACATGCAAAATGTCACTCCAAGTGATATTAAGACTGGTATTGCCTTTGACCATGTCTGATTTTACCAAGGATTATTTTATTGTGAGAGGTGTTCTGCTTAATTCGATATTGCTGCAGGTTACATAGAAATCTAGCAGCATGATTTTTAATGCACAATTACAGCAGGGTGTGATTCGTTTTATATCTTGAGAAAGTCGGTCATATATGTGTTTCATATTGTAATCAGCCAAGATAATAATTTAGTTCTGTTAAAGCTTTAGCTGTGTAGGATGTTGCTAAGATGATTTTCGAGACAACTGCAATTTTGTCAGATTTGTAGAAATGGTGTATATTGCGTTGTGCAACTTATTCAGTAAGGCTATTTCAGTACGTGCAAAATTGTGCGCGGTATTTGACATTAAATCTTTGAGCTTCGCCATAAATATCAACAAAAGTCAATATACAGTCTCGTCCTGTAAGTCCCAGGGGAGGTTCTTCTCTGAGGATTATGGTTCACCAGACAAGCCTATGATACGATTCGTTGCTTTCTTAGGGAGAAGTGGAAAGGTTGTTGCAGATGCTTGCATTAAAATTAGTCTTGAGTAAAGTTGTATAATAAAACTTGCTTAGTTGCCTATTATTTTTTTACGTTTTTTTTTTCTTTCACAGAATGGTGTATTTCAGTAAAAACCACAGTAAACGTCTTTTACACAATTGTTTCCAGGCTAACTGCTGTATTAATACACATAATTAATGTACATTGTTTTCAATAATCTGAAGGCTCTATATTTATCTAATGACACTCATTCTAAATTTCTTTGTATATTTACTTTGTAAATTGGTGGATACACCATGAAACTGTGATGTATCATAAAAATACACAATAACCGCGTCAAAGAAATATAAAAGCAGATATAAAAATCTGAACAAGGTTAAGAAAATTCTTTAAGCTGGAGTTTTCATAAACTTTGTGAATGTATTATTGGTTAGTAACTATTATTGCATCGTTGAATGTCCCGTGCACCAGGCAGTTGCACTGTATAGCTGTATGTAGCACCAAACTATAAGCTCTTCGTTTATTTTTTGTACGATTGTCCGACTCTGTGCTTAAACTAAGTAATAGAAAAGAGCGAAAAGTTTTGTAAAATTCAAAAAATAATTTATTTCACTAGAATACAAAGTAAACATTTAGAATGAACTAACAGTATTGTGAATTAAATCCCGAATAGTCTAAAAAGTTCTATCACGAATCCTAATGAATAAAGTTCTAATTAAATTCCAGTGGTGTTCGAAATAAGATCCAGCGCTGAAGGCTTGTAGTTTCGTCTATAATAATATACAAGTAGCCTGAAGTGTGATGATCTACTAACGATCTTCCAATTATTCACAATAATATAATCCATGTTCTTGTCTGAATTTACTATAATTTCAAAATTATAATAAAGAACGTGGTAAACATCAGGTAGACCTAGTTTATCCATGGGGAATACCAATGTCCTTGACTCAGATTGAGATAAAGATATTTACATTTATTGATAATGATCATAATATTTAACCAACACTCATTGGGATATATTTTAACTATGTACTACATGTTTACCAAAATAAGAATTGCTGGACAGGTACAACATGAACTTGATTTTGGACAAGGTCAAGTAAAAAATATAATTATACATAGCATGATCATGGAGAAAAAACTAACAACCGCTACAAATTAAGGATACATAACAAAGCTCTGCTGCAACCTTTAAAGTGTATATAATCTTTTTTACTAAAAAATGAAAAGCTCATTTTGCACCTATATAAACTTAATTATGAAGGTATATGACGTTAATTTTTGTCTTCCTTGCATTATAATATAATACAAGAGTTTGAGAGATGAGCCGAGCATTGGCTCGTGCATTGTAGAATCAAGGTGCTCAGTGATTTTGGGATGTATTTCTTTTTTTTCTTTTACCTCGTATCAACAATATCATTTATGAGCAAATTAAATTCCAATATTTAATGGATATATCTTGTATTAAGACGTGTAATAACCCATTTTTGGGGCAAGAATATAGAGTTGAAGAGAACTTATCGAGGTACGTTTCGAGATTCTTTACATTTTGTCACCATTAAAAGAATATATTTATCGTTTTTCGAGCTCTTAAAAAAATTGTAAAACAGATATCGTTGCACATGCTACTTTTGCAAGCTCTAGTCAAGTCAAGTAGACACAATGGAGTAATACTAAAAAATGATATTGATCATAAGAGATAGTTTGACAAGCCACTTTCGCGAGTCCTCAGTCATTATTATAACAAATAGGATTCTAATAAAATATACATTAAAATGGATATATTCTGCTTGGTCGAGAAAAACAAATTTTATCGGGTCTTGGCTTTTCAGAATGCCTATCGCATACGGAACCGATCCTGACAAGAAGGTCATGAAACTCGGGCAACCAGAAATAACACTCTCCCCGGCAGACCATATATCTGTGGATTCTGTTTCACTGGAAAATACTAAGACACGCTGGAAAATATATGAAGATATTGTCCAGCAGCCTGGCATGAAAGAAAACCATATAATTACGAAAGAGTCATTACTAAGCTCAAGGCGACACATCCAGTCAGCTCCCGTTTCGATTCGAAAATCTCGACAACCAAGGCTAATCTACTTACACAGTGACGGCAGTACATCAGCTGACGGACCCAGTAGACCGTGGACAACCGTGCCAAGGAGCAGAGCTGATCCAAGACAGCCGGAAGCAGTGTCAAGAAGAGGTGGTTGTCAGAGACCGTGGACAGCAGTGTCAGGACGAAGTGGTAAGCAGGGATCGTCTGCATGCCGTCGCTCTAATTTGACCAGCGCAGCGTCATCAAGGACGCCGTTATCACACAGGGTTCCACCATACCTATCTAACCATGAACATACGACCGTGAGATTAGACGTATATTTACCAGGAAGAAAAAATGGGGGTTGGCTTGCATCACCTGTCAATAATGAGGATGAAATCAAATGCATAAGCGGAAAGGACATATCCAAATATCACCTACTTGAAAAACTTAAGTCTCAGAAGTCACAGAGAAGAGGCTTCCGCCAAAGAAATGTGTGTTCAAAGGAAAACACTGAGCACACGGATAGTGAGTTAAAAGCAGCACAACTTGCGCAAAAGAAACTCCCATCAGACCTCGTAAGTATGTCTTTTAAATTTATAATATCCCATCCATAAAACCTTGAATTATGGGTAAAAGGTCATGATTTCTCCTTTTCTTACAACTTTAATGGAGATTTTGTTATTGATAAAAAAAACAACTACTATGGACAAGACATAATTCTTTTTTTTAAAAATGA
>JAECUM010016617.1:0-77234 GCA_016617855.1 Megalonaias nervosa | reverse complement strand
ATTTGCCAGCACCCTAAAATGTGTGTTGGTGAGTTTCCGTATTTGCCGTTTTCTAAATTGACAAATAATGAGTACTCCAACCACTTTCAATATTTGTATCCTCTTTGTATATAAAATGTGGAGTATTTGTCGCAAACATCAAGGAGAATGTCAATATCTTCGCCATTTTAAATTTTTTTTTATTTAATTTTATTACGTATATCCTAGGGATATATGGTTCTTTGCTGTGGGAATGGGATTATTCTGGATTAAAAGAAAGGATTTGACCGGAAGAATCATTTTTATCTTCACAACGGTTCGAAAGTGGAATGTTGCGTTAGTTTTTTGCGTATTCAATCATGCAACCATTATCTTTGTTAGAAACCATAAGTTGATTTGCGATTTGGTGTCGATAAACTTGCTACCACTTGCCATTTTTGCTCAAAGGTTAATCTCACAAATACTACAGAAGTATTCGATTTTCTGGAATAACATAAGTATGGCAGTTCATTTGCTGACATTTATTATTGGTTACTTTGTGTGTCAATATATTGTACCGTATCTTTTTATCCATGTACTTCTCTTTTCCAAAACCGTTCAGTACAATACAGTTATTCAGATTTATTCATTATTACATGATGTTCAAACCAGATCTGAGTGACAATTTTCATTTTTACTTGTTTTACTTCATTCCTGAAATTTTAGAGATTATTTGGTGGCAAACATTAGGGTAATTTTAAGGTATGAAAAATAAGGCATTTTGACATTAAAGCCTTTAAACAGTCCGCATTCGTTATCCAATATGACAAGTCTTAGTAAAATACGTAAGGTTGTGAACGACTTCTCTTTAACTAAACAGCTAAAGAATTTAAACTATGCTGCCCGAAGCGTCATGGACAAAATACATTTCTATTTTATGTTCAAAGTTATCTTTACATTCAATCCAATGTGGGTCAATATACAGCAAGTACTCATAAAGGTACGAGTTTCACATTCTACAAAATTTCAATAAACGTTAGTTGTTTTGGTTTAATGCTATTTCTCATAAGCTATACATAGCTGTCAGTATATTTGGCGGAGGAAGAACTCGTGAAAACACTGATAAGAACCACGGATCCAAGGGAAGTTACTGGCATTTTTTTCTCACATACCCACATTGGCCAAGCCCGAGATTGGTACCCACGTTGACAGAAGTGAGATGGCTGTAATCGGTAACGTTGAGCGCTTTAGACCACTCTACTACCTGGGGACCCCCAAAAAATGTTAGGAAAAGCACATACAAACATAAACGTACTGGTCAATTGTTTTTGTGTTTGGTAAATAGTTAGATATATAACTATGTTACATAACCTTCACTTGATCGAAATTATAATGTTACCATATCTATGTAATAAACGTTTGAGTGTAAATAGTTCTATCATAGAGGTTATCGTGATTGAGATCACATATTTGTGAACCTCACTCTCACTCTCTCAACGCCCGTACATAACACAAACAAACCTATATACATAGCCACACAAAGATCCACCCTATGAACGCAAATGCTCTGGAAAGTGTTGTATTATACTTCATTTGTTGACTGTTTGTTTTATTATAGGAAGAGTATAAGTATATTCCATCTCAAATCAAGGGAAACTGACAATTTTATTCATTTGTAGCTGTGTGCTCAACGGGATTTTTCCTCAGCACCCTGGGCAATTGTCAGACCTGTCCTATTGGAACTTACCAGCCGTCCTCGGGACAGAATTCTTGTATTTCATGCCCGACTGGTACAGTTACACTCCAGACTGGCTCCACATCCTCTACACAGTGTGTTGGTAAGGAATTTATTCACTAGATCACAATATCATTTCCATAATGAACTGTATTAAATAATTCATTCGCAAAGTTGTGCACAATTATTTAGGATTCGAATGCAACGAAGAAATTATTAAACGAAGCACCTATTTGCAGAACGTTTCACTATAAGCCGAGTAAAGATTTTGAAATGCGTCTTTATTTTTACCTATCAAATGGTATTTGCTTTAAAAATGCACAGTAAGATTATTATATTCCTCTAATTGGCGTCCATCAGAATTTAAATTTTGTGGCATGTAATGTTCCACCAAGATAAAAGGTATGGTTATATTAAAAGTTAGGAAATTGAGAAAACGTCCTTCTGCGATGGTCAAGAAAGATAATTGGCTCAAATAACTGTCCTGCTGAAAAATGTTAATGTATTGCACTTTATTACAAATTCACCCCGCGACGCATAAAAACGCACATAAAAATATTCATTCCACATAGAACTAGATTCTCCTTCATAGACGGTTTATTGGTGTCCTATGAGAGACAAATTTCAAATAAAAAGTCATTCTTAATGCTCATTAAATGGTAGCATTTAATGTTTAAGATAATTCTATCCGTATATTCAGTTACTATAACCTAACATTGTAGGCGGAATACTTCTAACTGAAAGACAGAAAAATAATTAGGAACTGTATTTTCATGAAATGCAATTCATTTGTTTTCTTTTGGAGAATATTTTTTTTTAAGATTAATAAATAGTGAAATTTTGAAAATTATATTTTCTTCGAGAATGAATTTTTTAAGTTCCGTTCTTCCTCTTTCAATGTAACTTGAGTTCCAAATTTGCATGGTTTGAAAGTAATATGTCTAAAGAGAATTTACTCACGACAGATGTTTGGAGATGAAACTAGAACAAAAAATGATCAATGTATGCGCTCATTTAATTTAAAAATCTCTGCAGAAACTGTATTCCTCTTTTGTGCTGTGACCAAAATCATAATTAATCTAGACAAACGTTATATAGTAGATAAAGGGTGATTGCAATGAGAGGTAGAATTTACTGTGCAAAATATACGATTTGATCTAGATATGAGAGAGAGAGAGAGAGAGAGAGAGAGAGAGAGAGAGAGAGAGAGACAAAACAGCTGTTGATATGTTAAGGTTATTGTATTACAGTTCAAATTATATATCTTGAAATGTAGATTTAATGATGATTCTCCAATTTCGTGGCATTGTATGAAGGAACTTAAATTTAATTTTGTATTGGGAAATGTATTCTGCATATGTAAATTATCTATAGTTATAGAGTGATTATATTTATTCATGTCTATCCTCACGTGAATAAATAAATAAATAAATAAATAAATAAATAAATAAATAAATAAATAAATAAATAAAATAAATAAATACTTGCATACATAAATAAATCTGGAAATAAACGTGATGCAATTAGGGTTGTTTGTGTAAACTATCAATGTGAATTTTATATTCTCCGCACATGATTGCATGTAGCCTCTCCGTCTCCAAATTACTTCAGATAAATAAGTACAAGAAAAGTGCCCAGTCTTCTTTAATATCTTAATCCTTCTGAAAAGCTTTAAATTATTTTGATGACATTGTGGCAATTAATGAAATTGCGAAGAAAAACAATTTAGTTTATTATGTTCGACTGGTAATCCGTTAAAAATGATATCTCGTAGTTATTTCCTGCATTTAAAGTATTATACACTACAAATGATTTTCAAAATTGTTGATGGTGAAATAGCAGTTAAAATGTTACAATTTTTTTCAATACAGCAATATGTAATTCTGGTTTCTTTCGGAATACGAATGGTACTTGCCAATCTTGCCCTATTGGTACCTACCAGCCAAGTACGGAGCAGACCTCCTGTATCTCGTGTCCCAGTGGAACCACAACCAACCAAGTTGCATCCACATCTCAGACACAGTGTGTTGGTGAGTAGATTCATTCACAAGGTTAAAGATAAATCCTAGCAGATCGCCAAATCAGATCTATTTCTTCTCTAGTTTGCCAAAACATTTTCTGCCTTTCCTTGTTCTCATCGTTTGTTTTATATTTAGAGTGTTTTCGATTTACAAAACGTAATTGCCTTTTTTATCAAAGGAATGCTTATGTTATACATTGTTAATATCGTGTACTACCTTAAAGTTTTATTGAAAGTATCGAGTTATATTATTGATTACTAATCGCAGAATTGAGGGTAAAAGTACATTGTATTTTTTCTGTCTTTTACATAAGGTCGATACTTTCCTAAGGTTTTGTTGATCGGTATTTGATATATTCTCAAAGTTTTGGGTCTTTAGGTATAGGAATAGTTCTTTTGGGATGCATTACAAATTTCAGCACAGATGTTCCTCTTTTCCTGTACTAACGCTTCACTTAGCGGAGATTTCCCTTCTGCACGATTGGTAGAAGGTCATCATGGTCTCAAGTGGATGAATGGATGTTATTGCCTATTTCTTCGTTTGTTTTGCGGTCATTGAACCGGATGTTTAAGATGGATCTATCACATATTAGTTTAGGTATTCTTCTTCTTCTTTCAGTCTCTTTATTTATGTCAATGTTAGACAGGCGTTTGGAAACATTGTCAAGACCAGTGCCCCACGCAGTCTCACTCTGATCTTCTTTATGACGCTTTTCATTTTGGAGAGGGTACCTGAGACCAGCGCGATTGTAGATTTTGCTTCTATTATTTATTCTCCTCCGTTTACTGTGGTAGATCCGAGTTATTTTGAGGAGTGTACAACTTCCAATATCTGGACTTTCACTGAGATGTTTGAACATTCTTTGTGGTAAGCTCTGCTAAATAAATTATTGCTAATTGTGCAAGTTCAATGATGTCATCTGGAAATCAGAGGTTTGTGATAACGCATCCTCCAACAGTGAGAGTTTATTCATGGTGTTCTGAAACATTTGATATACGGTATATACCAAACAGATGTTGAGTAATGTAGATGAGATTAATCAACCTGGACGCCTAACCACTGTTGTTGAGACCCACTCCCCATCTGTAACATTTACAAGAACTGCACGTTCTGAGATTCTTTATAGTTCTTGGATGGTGTATTGAGTTTCTTCCCATCGTGAAGTTTCCCCCCATGGTAGCCCAGAATACCTCATGTCACGCTGGGTTAAAAGCTTTTAAAAAGTGTGTAAACACATGGAACAGTTCAATTTGATATCGTGCATATTTTCGTAAACAATTGTTCTTTGAGTATCTGTTCAGTAGTGCTCAAAGAAACCTGCCACCTCTTTAACAATAACTTCCTGCGCTCAAGGTTTGATGATGATGATGATGATGATGATGATGATGATGGTGATGATGATGATGATGATGATGATGACAGGAATGATGTTGATAATCCCATCGATCAGTGGAAACGGGCGCGCTAAATAGCGCTAAATATCGATCTTCTTTATATTGAATCATAGAAGAAATCTGGAGGTGGAGGAGTTAAGAAGTATCAATGGAGCTGTAGCAGTAGTTGCAGTAGAGGTAGCAGTAGCAGCTGTTGCCGCTTTTAATGCTACTGTTGTTAAAAGTATCGGTCAATACAGTTCTATTTCATATTTCCGATAATCTGAGCACCTGCCGGGACCGTGCATAAATGATTTTGTCTTACTTTTGTACACCGTACGAGTGATTTTTCACATTTTCCTTTTTGTCCTTTCCTTTTCTTCAGATCCTCCGTTAAGCTCATATAAATCTACCAATAATAAGAAAATCCATGTTCATATGTTCCAATATTGTATTATTATTATTTTGTATTTTGCTATTCTTCAGTTCGATATGAATATCATATCATTCAATACACGATCATTATTTAAAGGGTGGAAAAATAGATTGATCGGATGGTAAATTGATTTATGAATTGATTTTATTGGTCTAAAGAATAACTAAATATATTCAGCATTTGTATTAAAATATATCAAGGTTTTTTCATCTTGAGTTTTGTAATATTTAACTCTTTGGCGAATCATGGTTTAAACGAGCTAAAGTTGTAATTAAAGTAAACCTTGATTTAGAATGGCGTGAGTTAAGCTTTGCTACCGTACGCTCCAGTCAAAAGATGGTTTAGGTCGATAAGGGTAAAGTGAGTTTGTAAACAGCAAATATTGTCAACTGAGCACAGTATTAATCCTATATTTTACTTACTTTATTACAAATTATGGATGATGATTATTATGATGATGAATACGAAAATATTTATCTCACAGATAGCAACACAAATCATACATCAGGGTTCCATGACATAAACCAAGTCGATCGTGAAAAAAATCTCCAACTTGCATCTTCTTTATTAAATATATGTTGAACCTAGTAATGTGTTAACTAATTTGTCTCATTTACCTATCGAGTAAGTATTGATTATAACATGGCAAAAAGATTACTAGTGTAACACTGATCGCTCGCCGTCGCAAAACCCCACTATTTGTCTAACGTACTACAGTGCGTTGTAAGTAGCATCATCACCCCCTCAAAACTGGTTTCCAGTATTCTTAACCAGAAACCGGTTATATGCATTGTGTATCGTCGTATTGTAACAGCAAATGCTAATGGTTAGTCGAAGCTATTTTAAACCGTTTCTTTAGTACTCTTCCATGAGCCTTAATAAAGACAGCCAAAAGCAATATCTCTTTTGCGTGTGTTTTACCATTTAATACATAAAAAACATGAATTTTCACCCATCAGTTTAAGAGGATACATTAATATATGAACATAGGGACGGATGGATCGATGGCAGATATCATTCTTTTCTAGGCGGGCGATGTGTTTGGCGGTGAGGATTGGACAGAATATGGTGTTCATATATATATATATATATATATATATATATATATATATATATATATATGTGTGTGTGTGTGTGTGTGTGTGTGTGTGAGTGTGTGTGTGTGTGTGTGTGTGCGTGTGTGTTTGGCTGCCTGGACAGCATCTGATCAAACAGGAATCCTTAATAACTTTCATCATACAGGTAGAGATATGCCGTGAACATTCTCATTTAAAATTTCCCGTTGTGGGTGTGATTCAACAGCCCACACACCCACATTATTTGTACTTGCCTCCTCAAGAAATCATCATAAGTCACATTTGTTTCCATCTGATTTGCACACGCATGTACCGTCGTGTTTGCAGATAATGCAATATGTAAACATGCAGTTCTGATTCTGGTTGTAGATGTAATGCAGGTGATCGCATCCTGTCATAAATATTTTTTTTTCAAAATTCGCTATCCTATTAAACATTTCTTTGATGCTCGGAATATAATTAACAATTATTGAAATAAATATTATGTACATTAGCGATCTAAAAGGATCCGCCACTGTGTATTCATTCAGTCATGAATTCAAGCACTCTGAACTCATTCATTTTGAGAACATTAGCATTCATTAAAGTCATGCCATATCTCAACAAATATCTGCCAAGATAATTTAAATGTTTATCCAAGTTTAGCACGATTTACCTTTTACCATTAAGCACTACATTGTTCACCACAATGACAACCTTATTAACAGTTCGGTATTATCTTGTTCACTTTTGTGCAATACAATGTTTATGATAGAGCATAGTCTTGTTCACTAATAACGCACACATGCAAACAGCCAAAATAGAAATCACCCCATATATGCACATGTATTTGTAAGTGTTGCAGTATATTGTCAAGAAATTTAACGGCATCCTTTTGTGTAAAGGCCACAAGTGTATTTTATAAAAAAAATATGGTATTCCTGTCCTTTTATCCATTTGTAGCTGCTTGCTCTGCGGGCTCTTTCTTCAACCCTCTGGGATTCTGCCAGGTCTGTGCTTTAGGAACTTACCAGCCGTCCTCCGGACAAACGTCTTGTATTTCATGCCAGTCTGGTACCACCACGCTTCAGACTGGATCCACTTCCTCCACACAGTGTGTCGGTAAGAAAATTCTACCCTATATTACAACCCTACATTACAAGAATTACTACTTTAGCGACATTGACTTAATTTACAACACTTTGATAACACGAAAATGTTATTTACAGAAAATCTTTGAATCAACCGATTAATGAAACTGAATGCTCAAATGTTGTTACTTTTTTATGGAATATACATTTTCAAAAAAAAAATATATGAATGCCATTCAGTCATATATATAATGTTCTCTGTCAATCTACAAATCAAAGATGACTCCACCGAGATGACTAGGCTGTATTTTAGATCAGCTGTCGATATGTTAAACTGCAAGCAATGGACGTGATAATGACGGAATTTTTCAAATACATTCAAGTATATTAATAAATGCAAAGAAATCAAATCGAGTTTTATAAATCTCTATTTGGTACGTGATTTGTACTGGCAATGCGCTAAAATAAATATAGCAATAAAATACATGTGAATTTGAACCACGATTTCAACACATCATTCTATGCAAATAATTTTAAAATGTCATGACTACAGAAACAAGGGTTCAAAATTGCATTTTGTTTCATTCCAGCTATATGTAGTTCAGGGTTCTTCCGGACTACGAGTGGTACTTGTCAAGCTTGTCCAGGTGGTACCTACCAGCCGAGTACTGAGCAGTCCTCGTGTATTTCGTGTCCCAGTGGAACCACAACCAATCAAGTCGCATCAACATCTCAAGCACAGTGCGTTGGTGAGTAAATCAAACGCTGGAAGAAGAACGCTAGCTGGAAACCAAATTAATATATTTAATTCTCCTCAGCCCTGCATCAACTGCTGTACACAAAATATTTTTGTCCTCATCTTATTCACTTCTACAGTCACTTGTTTCGGTTGGCGACTTCAGAAATATATGTTTGCCTAAAGTGGGAAAAAATGTTGATATTATGCATTTTAAATGTCGTACACTTTTAATATTTTATATCATGGTGTATTTATTGGAAATATCAGTACAAGACAGAATTATAGTGTAATGCAAATTTTCTGGAATGGCTATCTCTTCACAAGACTTAAATGATCTATATGTCATATGTGCTATTGACATCAAGTCTTTCGTTGTTGGAATATCAAAGTTTTTCGATATATTATATGAAATGGCAAACACAATTTCTCTCTCTCTTCACCGTTTTTAATCTTTTTCTTCCTTAATTATTTTAGTATCTAGCTACATCATTACTGGGCTTTCTCTTTTCCGAAATCATCTAATGTTTATACATCACTTCTTTATATCTGGGAGGCCATACGCAAGTCAAAGAGTGTTAGCGTTTGCCGTATGCAAAGTCCCACATTCCTTTCTAAATCATGCAATCCTTTCGAATCTCTGCTAATTCTTTGTTTGGTGTTGTCTATTCGTTGGTAAAATACTCTTGTTGGATCTTGTTTCATCCAAGTCTTGTTTTAGTAAACGCTTTTCAGTGCTAATGAGTAATTTAGATTTATTATCACTACCTCTTTTTCAAACGACCTCGGTGTTTATTTCGCTTTTCTTCCTGAAGACATTAACTTATTTGTTGTTGGTAAATGTAAATATGCATTAACAAATCTAGTAGAAAACATCCTGGCCCTCAGGAATCAATTGTGTACAAATGATTTCGATTCGCCATCCAATGTGTTCTCCCTTACAAAATTCATAATTTTTGAAACTATTTGATAAAAAAAGAACGTTGACTGAAGGCATCAAGGAATGTAAATAATGTTTATGTATCATCAGAAACGGATCAAGATGAAGACATTGGTAAGTCTTCATGAAAAGAGCATCAGAACCTACATATTTTTAAACATTCTGCATCGTACAAATCAAGATCTCTTGCCCAACAGCTCTTCCATATTTCATTGCTACAAAATGTTTACCTTCGCTCTGCAGTGTTTATGGGAGTGTGCCTGACCGAAAATTGAATGTACCCATTTAAACTTAAAGATGAGCGTTATCGATGTAATCAGTTATAAGTTAATCTTCATCGTGATTTAGATCGACGTATCAATGAAGACCCCTTCTCTCTGTCTCTCCCACTTGAATGCAAATATTCGTAAAGGTGTTTAAGTATATTGCGTTTCTTTACTTTTTGTTTTGTTCCACAATGGTATGAATATACTTTATCTCAAGTCTAACTAAACTGATCCGTTCATTATTTTGCAGGCATTTGCTCAGCGGGATTTTTCGTCAACACCCTGGGGAATTGTCAGGCCTGTTCAATAGGAAGTTACCAGCCATCATCTGGTCAGTATTCTTGTATTTCATGCCAGAATGGTACAAACACGCTTCAGACTGGTTCCACTTCCTCTTCGCAGTGTGTTGGTAAGAAAGTATTATACTTTTAATCACAATATCTCTTACGTATTCAATTGTATTAAATATTTTATTAAATATTTCAGTTACAAGTTTTGAAGATTGTTTTGATTTTCCAAATTCCTCTGCAAAAACAGACATATTATATTCAAAATATCTCACAGGCAACTGATTATTGAATTTGAAACACTCCTGTATAATAATCTTTCATGTTGGAGTATTGCTTTACAAAGGTGGCTAAGGATTATCCATTTATTTTATCAAGTTGGTATTAAAGTTTCCACATAGTTAAATGATACGGGTAGATGAAACCATAATAAAATATTAGGTAAATTAATCATATACTGCTGCATTTGTTAAATTGCTCTCCCATCCTTATCATCAAAAGTGTACCGTTAATAAACCTACTCCCTATGACTGAGGTTACCAAATTCATACACCCCCACCCCCCGCCACACAGCTATAAGTATATTTTAACAGGAAGATTCACTGCTGTGTAAGTTTTATTTGAAGTGAGTTGATAGAAAACACTTAAAATAAAAGTCGTTATTAAAGTTTATTATGAGGATGACCTTAATTGATTTTATATTAAAAGGTGTAGGGATTCGATTAAATTTGACCAGGATAACATTTATAACTTGTAAGCCGAGAAAAGAAACTTCAGGATATTTAAAATTCTAAAAATGATTTCCTACAGCAAATAAAGCAAAATCCACCAAAATAAACAGGAATTCATAGTAGTATAGGAATTGGAAAATTTAGTGTAATATATCGGGCTGTAGAACAATTTGCAAAACATTTAATTGGAAAAGAGAATATTACATTCTTGATGAAAATGAATTTGTCAAGCTTCCTTCCTGAAAGTAATAGTTGGAAGGTAACGCGATATCCTAACATTAGATGGCTTCAAACTAAGATGTTTGCGCAGAATTTCCAAAGCGATAAATTATTTGAATAAAAGTACAAACAATGCCAAATAATCTGTGCACTTTTTGAAAAATCTCAGTAAGAGCTTTATTCTATCAGTTTGTGCTTGGAGGGCAATGGGGGTACAGCAAGTTTAATTTTGATTAAGTTTAAGGAGTGGAAAACGAGTATAATTTACAAGCACTTGGTTGAAAAGGAGTTTTGTTTTTTTCTTTACTTAAATAAACAGTAAACTTACTTCATCACTTATTTGAAGAAAATGTGAAAGAAAGTATGCTACAAACACATGTATTTCCAAATTGATTTTGAATTTGCTGATTAGGAAGTTGTTAAACTTGCATTTCACAGTTTATGATTAAATGCATGTGCTCGAAAAGACAATGTTGCCAGGTAAATTGAAAGGTTTCATCATTCCTTATCTGGGTCTTTATTGCAGTCCAGATGGACGTATTTGTGAATATCCAGCCCCCACCCCCCATACAATAATGCATACATACACGCAGTTACCCATTATATTATCCTTATCATCTTGTGTAATAGTGCAGAAGTAATGCACTCATTATACACCACGTGATTTACTTTAATAGACACGTTAGTGGACTTTTGTACGAAAGGCAATGATTAATAGTAAACATAGTATTGGACTATAGTGTAGTACACTGATGAAAAATGTAGTGCACTCTAGTGAACAACGAAGTGTTAATACAATTATCAAAGTGCACAATTATCTGTTACAAAAAAATCTCATCGTACAGTGGTATGTTGTTGTGTATGGAGATTATCGTTAACTAATAATGAATGCAGTTTACATTGCATATTAGAAAAATGAAGATAATGACGACGAAAAATGATAGTGATAATCCCATTGATTAGTACAAACAGGCGCACTAACTACCGATCTTCTTTGTATTGAACTATATAATAAATCTACAAGGAAAGGAGTTAAAGTGTATCTATGGACTAGTAGTGGTAGTAGTAGTAGATGTGGTTGCATTTACGGCTATTGTTGTCAAAGTATAGGCAAATGTGGCCATGTACCATTTATTTCGGGTAATCTGAGCGCCTGCCGGTAATGTGTGTAAATGATATTGTCGTAAATGTGCTGATGTGCCAACAGTATTAAGGTATCACAATGATATAATCCAGAATACCCTTGAATGAATTCACAATTATCACCAAATAGTGATTTAATCCAAAAGTATCAATTAGCACTTTATAATTACAATGAATAATTTGAATAAGTAAATCTTCCGAAAATTATTACTGGACAAACTAAAAGATTGATTCCACTAGACAGATGTTAAAATTAGAATAATTAACTCTTTTGATCACAACCTTTATCTAAAGACTTAAGAGACAATAAGAGGACTCGGATGAGGGTCAAAAGTTAATTTGCAGAAGATTCTAAGTTGTAAACAAGGTAAGGTCGTTTTCTTAATTTTTTGTAAAGAACATAACAAACACCAGGTAGACCATATAACGGGAAAACCAATGTTATGAAAAACGATCCAAGAAAACATGCTTACAAATATCATCTTAAGGTTTAGCCTACAATCGTGGACAAAAGTTAGCTATGTAATACATTGTTGAGAAAATGACCCTAAAAATTTCCAATCATGTACAAAATATAGATATACATAAGACAACAAGTCTATCACGAAAGGAATCTCTAACTTGCATCTTGCAAATGAACTACGACATTATTATTATAAATAATTTGTCTCATTTTGCTATTGAATAATTATTGGCTATTTAATGGCAAAAAGATTACTATAGTAACTTTCGCAAAACGTATTGTATTTATCACCAATTGCAAAAGCATATGCTAAATGTAAGTCAAAGATATTTTTAATTAATATCCCTACTGCGTGTGTTTTATCATTAAATAGACAAGAAAAACACGTGAATTAGGGGTGAGGATCGGGCAGAAGATGGCGTTCACCGCTATCCACCCAATTTGAACATATTTAGCACTAGGTAATTCATTATGTTTGACAAAAGTTGATCACTCAACCATTCTTAATACCTTCATATCTTTAATCTTACATATAGTATTGATTCCCTCTTCCGGGTAGGAATATGTCATGAACATTCTGATTCCACAATTGTTCTCTTGTCAGAACCACTAAGAGTTTCAGAGATTTAATTCTCTTGGCGACTATTTATGTTAGTGGACGCTTTTGGTCACGCCATTGCTATAGATAGGGTGACCTAGATAGCCATAGACATAATATTGCGTCTGGAAACGAAAACAATAAAGTTAGGTCCACACAGTTACAACTGGCTTCTCTATCTTACGTTGAGATCCCAGCCTTCGATGTGCTCCTCCAGCTTCCGCTAAAGAAACGTTACTCAGGGTTTACCCATAACAATCTGTCACGGAGTTTCACGGCCCAGCTGTGGCCTTTTGTGCAACCCTGTTGTGCACATTCAGTTGCCTCTGAATCACTCACTGAAAGAATTAACCAAAATTCATCAATTTGCAGCAGACTGTCCCTCAAGCGATATACGTTTATAAATAAAAGTGCGCCTGATCTGGTTTCTGATGTGTATTAACTGAGAATCCACATGTCATTTTTTCAGCTATGAATTTCGAGCTTAGTATCAGCCATTGAACTCAGTTAATTAAGAACAAATAATCATTACTTTTCTAAACTTTTTTGAAACTTACCCTTGCTTTTTAAGGGCTCTGTTTGAAGGTGTCAACCGCTGAAATAACTATTAAGTGCAGAAATGTACTTGAAGGTTACACATCGTACAATGAACATGACAATGAGGCAATTTGTCAAATACTTTCAATCACATCGAGTTTGATAAAACTCTGTAAGTGATTTGTACTGGTAATGAGCTAAAGGAAATATAACAAGGATCTATATGGGAATTTGAACCACGATTTCAACAGATCATTCAATGTAAATAATTTGGAAGTGTCATGACTACGAAACAAGGGTTCAAAATTGCATTTTGTTTCATTCCAGCTATATGTAGTTCTGGATTCTTCCGGGCTACGAGTGGTACTTGTCAAGCTTGTCCAGTTGGTACCTACCAGCCGAGTACTGAGCAGTCCTCGTGTATTTCGTGTCCCAGTGGAACCACAACCAATCAAGTCGCATCTACATCTCAAGCACAGTGCGTTGGTGAGTAAATCAAATGCTGAAAGAATAACGCTAGCAGGAAACCAAATCAAAATTCAATTCTACCCAGCCCTGCATCATCTATTGTGCAGAAACTATTTTTCGTACTTTTCACATCCACTTTTACAGTCATTTGTTGTATGGGTTGGCGATCTCAGAAATATGTGTTTGCCAAAAGTGGGAAAAAATGTTGATATTATGCATTTTAAATCTCGTACACTTTTAATATTTTATATCATGGCGTACTTATTGGAAATATCAGTGCAAGAGAGTATTATAGTGTAATGCAAGTTTTCTGGAATGGATGTCTCTTCACAAGACTTAAATGATCTATGTTTTATATATGCTATTAACATCGAGTCTTTCGCTGTAGGAATATTAATGTTTTTCCATATATTATATGAAATGGCAAACAGTCTCCCTCTCTCTCTCTCTCTCTCTCTCTCCGTTCTTAATCTTTTTCTTCCTTAACTATCTGAGTATCTTATCGGTTAAATCATTATTTGGTTTTCTCTTTTCTGAAATCATCAATTGCTTATACATCACTTCTTTATGTCCGCGAGGCAACAAACGAGTCACGGCGTTTTAGCGTTTGCTGTGTGCAAAATCCCACACCCCTAACTAAACCATGCAATCCTTTTGAATCTCTGGTAATTCTTTGTTTGTTTTGTCTATTGGTTGGTGAGAAACTCTCGTGTTACCTTGTTTCATCCATGTCTTCTTATTTTAAAAGCTTTTCAGTGTTAATTAGTAATTTAGATTCATGTATCATTACCTCGTTTCCAATCGACCCTTGTTTTTATTTTACGTATCTTCCTGAAGATATTAAAATAATCATTTTTGGTAAATATAAATATGTATTAACAAATCTAGTAGAAAGCATGCCGGCCCTCAGGATTTTCAGTCGTGTACAAATGATTTCGATTCGCCATCCAATGAGCTCTCCGTTAATCTTGATTACATTTATAACTCTTTTTTAAACCGATACAAGAAACTTCAGGATATTTAAAATTGTAGAATAGATTTGCTACAGAAAACAAGACAAATTCATCAAAAAGGAACAGGGATTCATATCAATATAGGAAGTGGAAACTTTAGTGTAATATATCGGGCTGTAAAGCAATTTGCAAAACACATATGTTGAAAGGAGAATATCAAACTTTTGATGAAATGAATTTATTATCAACCTCCTTTCCTGAAATAGTAACGAAACAACAAGATGTCTTAACATTCGAAGGTTTCAAACTAAGATGTTTGCGCAGAATTTTTAAAGCGATAAATTATTGAGTAAAATTACAGAAATGCCAAATACTTTCCGCTGTTTTTGGAAAACCTCGATAAAAACTTATTCTATCTATCTATCTATCTATCTATCTATCTATCTATTATTATTATTATTATTATTATTATTATTATTATTATTATTATTATTATTATGTTTTATTGTTCCTCAGATGATAATGATATCATATCAAAAGATGTTATAGATCAAAAAATGAAATAAAATGGGTGTGTAGGCAGTAAATATTGTCATCATGTCCACTGGGCATTGTACTTTTTTATTGGAATTTGCTGCTCATGCTGACGAAGAAAACAGTTATCTTTTAGATTTCACTGCCAATCATGCATCTTCGTTGCACGATATAAACCAATTATTACAAATCTTTGGTCTTAAAGTAAGTGACATATAAAAAAGATAAGCAAGAAATTTAGTAACATTAGAAAAAAATAATTATTTCCCTAGAAAGCAAAGTGAGAATTTCAAAAGAACATACAGTTTTGTGAATTAAATGCCAAATAGTCCTAAAAGTTCTATCATAAGCCGAATGAAATCCAGGGGTGGTCCAAATAAATTCCAATCTTGAACGTGCCGATGTACCAACATACTTAATTTATCACAATGATTTAATCCAAAATATCCTTGAATGAATTTTCAATAATTCCAAAATAGTGATTTGATCCAAAAGTATCAATTAGAACTTTGTAATTCCAATGAATACTTTAAATACGTAAATCCTCCCAAATTATAACTGGACAAACTAAAAGATTGATTCCATTAGACAGATGTTAAAATTAGAATGATTAACTCTCTTTATCACAACTTGATATAAAAGTCTAAGAGACAAGGAGAGGACTAGGTTGAGGGTCCAAAATTCATTTCCAGAACATTCTAAGTTATAAACTAGGTAAGGTCTTTTACCTAAACTGTTGTAAAGAACATGACAAACATCAGGTAGACCAAGTAACGGGAAAACCAATCTCCTGAACTATCATCCAAGAAAACATGATTACAAATATCATCTTAAGGTGTAGTCTACAATCGTGGACAAAAGTTAGATATGTAATATGTTGCTGAGACAGTGATCCTTACAAACTCCAACCATGGACAAAAATTAAAAACACCATATAGATATAGATAACACCACAAAACCTATGTCGAAAATAGTCTCCAACTTGCATCTTGTAAATGAAATACATGTTGAATGTTGAATTATGGTATTTAATTTGTTTCATTTTGCTATTGAATAATTATTGGCTATTTTATGGCAAAAGGATTACTATAGTTTCTTGGATAACTCAACGTCGCAAAGCCCATTTATTTATCATCCCATTATCAAAGCATATGCTAAATGTATGTCAAAAGATATTTTTAAACTGTCACTGCAAGAATCTTCCCTGGGCCATAGTGATGACAGCCAAAAGCAATATCCCTTTTGCGAGTGTTTGACCAATTAATAGACAAGAAAATACGTGAATTATTGGTGAGGATTGGGCAGAAGATGGCGTTCACCGTTATCTACCCGATTTGAACATATTCAGCACTAAGTAATTCATTATGTTTGGCAAACGTCACACACACACACACACACACACACACACACACACACACACACACACACACACACACACACACACACACACACACACACACACATGAGCTCCAGATTTCCATCAACCATTTAGAATGTCTGTTGATGCAAGTAATGTAAGGGTGGTGACATATTAATTCAGGGAGATAAATATGGCGTGGATCATGCAGTGTGCTATTTCTAAAAAAAGTTAAATAAGTACCAGATGAATTATTCCACGCTCGAGAGGGAGTGTTTGGTCTTAATTTTGGCTTTACAACACTTTGAATTGTATTTTAATGCTGCTCCTTCTTTGATTATTGTATTCAGTGATCACAACCATCTTACTTTCATCAGCAAATTGAAAAATAAAAACCAGAGGTTGTTGAGATAGAGTTTGATGTTGGAAGAATACAACATCGATATTCGGCTCATCAAGGGAAAAGAAAAATTAATTGCAGATGCACTTTCACGTGAATAAGAATGTTACATTGCTTTATTTTGTATACATTTTGAACATTCATTATACCGCTTCCTGTCTAATTTCATCATTTATGTATTTGGTTAATATGGAAAGAAAGTTTTATTGCATAAATCTTTCATATCCTTATGAGGCGGTTGGATTGTATTGTATATATAGATATATATATATATATATATATAATTTTTTTTTTTGTAATTCCAGGTACATGATTTTATTTTATTTTCGTAATTTATATTCAATTTTATAAGCTGTAAATAATATATTTTGTTATAAATATGTGTACCTGACCTGGATCTTTTAAGAACGCAAATTAGATATGATCCATATATCGATATTTACTTATGTGTTGATAATTATTAATAATAATCTTAACAATTAGGCACAAAATGGCACCTACGGCGTAATTTCTTAGTGACTGATGGGATTTCGAAGGTTCGAAAATAATTCTATAACTTCCCATTGTTTACGATAGGTCACGTGAATAGGCCCAATTCAACGCACAACTAGTATGTATGCTATCCCGTGGGGTCTGTTGTGAGGTATACTCACAATATACGGTGTATATAAGTAGAAAATTAAGCATTCAGATTCATTCCGATTTTTGGAGTTATTCACACTTTCTGTGTTCCTGTTGTAAGTCTGCAAACTTGTTTTATGTTGTACTTAGATATTATTCGAGAGGAAAAACATTTGTTTGGACTATTCAGTGGAAATAAAAAGTTCTCATTATTTGGACTATAATATTATTCTGGAACTGTTTTATATTATTCGAAGGAATTCTGGACAACGCCATCTTGATAACGTCACGGTTCTTGTGAGGACTAGTCCTTTCCGGTATTGAAATTTATAAAGAACTTTAAATTCATTTAGGACTTTCATAGACCTTAATCAGGACTAGTTTGGATTCACTTCATAAATATGTAAAATTCATCTGACATATTTCATTTATAACTTTCAAAATACAAAATAAGTTATTTGTTCAGCTTTAAAAAACTTGTTGGCTTTGCTTCCTTCTGTTAAGCATGTGACCATAGAGTGGTATAAGAAAATTGGTGGCTCTTCACGAATACGATTTCATGGAATTGAACTTGTTTTTGAAATTTAAATTCATTTTATCTTGAAATTATCTTAATCACTAATCTTTTTTATTTAACATTGTGAAACCAACAAGCTTTCACAATGCCAACTAAACTGGAGAACTTTATTTTAAATCCTAGCCAGGAACTATGAGAGTCCATGAAAAAGGTCATATTCTCCAACTTGCCAGACAATATGATCTTTCAGAGGCAAAGTCATCTTTCTTAAAACAAGAAATAAAAATATTTTGGTTCAATATTTGACAGAGAAAAATATTTTGGAGTGACGTGCTTTGGGTTTGATTAGGAAGTCAGACTCTGTCTCTTACCTGCAAGTTGTGGAATTGAAATTAAACTGCAAAAATGAAATGAAGTTAGGAAAGACTTAGATTAAAAAAGAGGAAAGAGAGAAATGAAAATTCAAAGGGAAGAATAAGAAATGGAAATGCAAATGAAGAATGAGGAAAGAAGAAAGAGAGATGCAATGCAAAAAGAGAGAGAGAGAGAGAGAGAGAGAGAGAGAGAGAGAGAGAGAGAGAGAGAGAGAGAGAGAGAAATTGAAAAGAAGAAAAAGAGATGGGATTGAAAGTAAAGATGCAAATGCAGGAAAAAGAAAGAGAGAGAGAGAGACAAATTCAGAAAGAAGAGAGATGCAGGAAGAACAATTGCAAACTGGAAAAGAAGAAGGAGAGATGGAAAGGAAATGCAATTAAAGTTAAAAGAAATTGAACTGGCAAGGATGAAGCATCTTACTCATTACAGTTTAGTTTTTGATGTCACAAAAATTAGATTAGTGCCTACTTATAAAGAAAAAGATGCAGATCGGTATTTTTTAACATTTTGAAAAAAAGAGCTAAGAATTTGAAATGGCCAAGAGAACATTGGACTTTGTTATTACAGAGTGTACTTATTGGCAAAGCTCGAGAAGTTTATTCTTCGCTGTCAGTACAAGCAAGTGCTGACTATGACTTGGTCACGGAATGTATCTTGAAGGGTTAAGAGTAGGTACCTGAGGCATATCGACAGCGGTTTAGGAATTGTAAACACTAAAATAGCCAAAATGGGTTTGGCTATTTTGCAAAGGAAAACTAACGACTATTTGACAGGTCATGTGCATCGAAAAAGATTGATACAGGTTATGACAAACTCAGACAACTCATATTAGTCGAAAAGTTCAAGAACTGCGTCCATAGTAACGTCAAAATTTACCTTGATGAACACAAGAAAGATACTTTAGAAACGTTACTCGTACAGCTGACGAGTATTCTTTAGCTCACAAAATTTCATTAGTCAATAAGTTTTTCTCTCAGCAGATGGTTAGTAAGAAACCAAACCAGCCTCAAGCAAGTACTTACAAATTTCAATCTGGTACAACTTATAAGAATACAACGTCTGATAAATCTGATCAGAAATCCTTATCTCTTCCTACGTGCACTTATTGCAAGAAAATGAGGCTCGTTATTTACGATTGCTTTAAGTTAAAAATAAGCAAAAGAATAAAGACAGAGCATAATTCAAAGTCATGGTCATTTATTAGAAACAATACTTTTGTGGGTCAAACACACCCGAGTCTGATTCTATTATGGATAATAATGAACTATTCATGTCGAAGGGTTCTATATCACTTATTGGTGATTCGACCAATCGTATCCCTATTAAAATATTAAGGGACACAGGAACTTCTCAGAGTCTTTTATTGTCAGGTACTCATTTTCGTATGTCTAATAAGGGTTATAAACAACAATCGCTTTTCGTTGTACAGGAAAAAATCCCGAGATCTTCTGTTTGTTTCAGAGGGCTATTAGCGAAGTTGACTCCGTATTGGTACTTAAGTGATATAGACATGAAATTCTAGGTATAGTCCATGAAACTCATTTAGCTGGTGATTCGGAAGCAGTGAAGACTTACCACAAAGTCTTACCATTTTCATTTGCTGGATATTAAATGTGATGTTTCAAATATTGTAGATCTTGGTTTATTTGTAAATTGGCCAGTTTTAGTTCTTTTGAACTACATTTTGGACATGGTGTCCATGGACCATTGGAGGTGTTAGAAGAAAAAAACTTGTTCTAACAGAGGATTCCGACATTAATCGCTTAGATTATATCTTTGAATGTGAAATGGCAACAGAAATTCTCCTGTCCACTCACTCAAAACTGACATTGAGGCAGGTTAAAACTACAATGGTAAGATCTTTTTAACCTGGCGATATAAAGTTCTGTCTCTCTTGCCTATATTTCAAAATCCTCTTCAAGTTAGATATTATGGTCCTTAAAAAGTTAAAAAGAAAGTGATTTAAATTATATCAACACTCCTGGGAGGAGGAAACAGAAATAATTCCGCCACCAGTTATATAAGTATTTTGCAGGAGTATGTTGATAGAGATAGCTCTGTATATCGTTCAATAAATTTTGTTGTTCCTGTCCCACAGAATGGCGATTTAAATGATGTCATACAACCAGAATGTAATGACTTTGGTCAAACTAGTCTTCCAAATTCTGAAATATTTAAAAATTCTGAACAATAAGCTTATATATCTACAACCACAGGAAAAAGAACGAGTTAAAGCAGCTGATATGTGAATATGAACACTTGTTCCCACATAGTCCATCTCAAACAAACAAAATCTGCCACGATGTTGAAATTGTAGATTTTAAACCTGTAAAACAGCACCCTTACAGGATGAATCCTCTCAAGCAGGAATGTTTAAAGAAGGAAGTTGAACATTTGTTGGAGAATGACTTTATTGAACGAAGAAAAAGTAACTGGAGTTCGCCGTGTTTTCTTGCACCGAAACCAGTTAATTCTTTCGGAATATGCACAGACTACAGAAAAGTGAACAGTGTCACCAAAACAGACTCATTTCCAATACCGAGAATTGATGAAAGTATTGACATGATTGGAAATGCAAAATATCTCCCCAAGTTTGACCTGTTAAAAGGATTCTGGCAGATTCCACACACGCATAGAGCGTAAGAAACTTCGGCTTTGGTAACTCCAGATGGACTCTATCAATACAAAGTGGTGCTATTTGGTATGAATAATCCTCCCTCTACATTCCTTCGCTTAATGAACATGGTTACAACTGGTATAGATGACTGTGATGCATACATAGACAACGTTATTATTTACTGCGATTCCTGCAAGGATCACCTGGAAAAAAATCGGAAATTCTTCATTCGCTTGACGGTTAGTCTAAGCAAAAGTGAATTTTACTGAGCTTGTGTCAACTTTTTAGGACATATTGTGGTACATGGTCTAGTTAAGCCTGTACAAGTTAAGGTTAAAGCTGTCAATGAATAACTGGTGAGAGTCAACTGATGGGAATTTTGGGTATGGGTGGATGTTATCGGAAATTTTGCTCAAATTCTCCATAGTTGCTGCGCCCCTGACCAATTAATTAAGGAAGAAGACCAAGTTTTATTGATTGATGTCAGGAGGCGTTCGATAAATTAAAAGCCATACTTTTGTTTGCACCAGTTGTTTCAGCTCCAGATTTCAATCAACCATTTAATATGTCTGTTGATGCAATCGATGTAGGACTGGTGGAGTATTAATTCAGGAAGGTAAAGATGGTGTGGATCATCCGTTGTGCTATTTCTCATATAGATAAACAAGCACTAGAGAAATTATTCCACTATCCAGAAGGAGTGTTTGGTCCTAATTTTGGGTTTACAACATTTTGAAGTATATACATATATATATATATATATATATATATATATATATATATATATATATATATATATATATATATATATATATATATATATATATATATATATAGTTTAGCACGAATTATCTTTTATTCATTGTGCACTACATTGTTCACGACAGTGAAAACCTTATTAACACTACCTTACTCTTGTTCACATGTGTGCATTTCTATGTTTAATATAGATCACAGACCTGTTCACTTAATCGCACTATGCTCTTCACTACTTGTGCAGATTGCAGTACAGTTCAGTTCACTGTGTGTAAGCCTCTAGTTAGGTTGCATATATATATATATATATATATATATATATATATATATATATATATATATATATATATATATATATATATATATATATATATATATGGCCACAAGCGTATTTTGTCTAAAAGCTTGTCTTCTTGCACTTGTATCCATTAATAGCTGTTTGTTCAGCGGGCTCTTTCTTCAACCCTCTGGGATTCTGCCAGGTCTGTTCTTTAGGAACTTACCAGCCGTCCTCCGGACAATCATCTTGTATTTCATGCCAGTCTGGTACCACCACGCTTCAGACTGGATCCACTCCCTCCACACAGTGGGTCGGTACGAAAAGTTTGCCCTAGAATACAAGAATTGTTACTATTTTCAAACTAGATTAAATGCTTCTTTCACAAAGCGTAGCGATATTGCTTTATATTATAAGACCTCGATAACATGAAAATGTTATTTACAGAAAATGTTTAAGTCAACCGATCAATGAAATTGAAATTCTTTTATATACTTTGATATGGAATATACCTTTTAAAAACTATATATGAATGCCATTCTTCTGAGGCGAATATTTAATCCTCGATCAATATGCAAAGTAAAGTTGACTCCACCATAATGACTAGGCTATATTTTAGATCTGCTTTCGATACTTGAAATTGAGAAAATGGAGGTGATAATTATACAGTTTGTCAAGTACATTCAAATCGGATTTGCATAAAAGCATTTAGTAAATGGATTCTACTGGCAATGTACTAAAAGCAATACAGCCAAAAAATATGTGGGAATTTGAACCAGGATTTCAACACATCTTTCTATACAAATGATTTATAAATGTTATGATTACGAAACAAGAGTTCCATCTCTGCACATTTTCTCAATCCAGCTGTGTGTAGCTCTGGTTTCTTCCGGACTACGAGTGGTACTTGTCAAGCCTGTCCAGTTGGTACCTACCAGCCGAGTACTGAGCAGTCCTCGTGTATTTCTTGTCCCTCTGGAACAACAACGAACCTAGTAGCATCAACGTCTCAAGCACAATGTGTTCTTGAGTAAAAAACAGATACTCGAAGATTATCTCATACATATCTCCAAGTTAAACGTTTATGTTTTCAACCTTGCACGATTTGGTACAGCAAGGAATTTCTTCTCTCCATATATGTATGCTCATTTGCCAGCACCCTAAAATGTGTGTTGGTGAGTTTCCGTATTTGCCGTTTTCTAAATTGACAAATAATGAGTACTCCAACCACTTTCAATATTTGTATCCTCTTTGTATATAAAATGTGGAGTATTTGTCGCAAACATCAAGGAGAATGTCAATATCTTCGCCATTTTAAATTTTTTTTTATTTAATTTTATTATGTATATCCTAGGGATATATGGTTCTTTGCTGTGGGAATGGGATTATTCTGGATTAAAAGAAAGGATTTGACCGGAAGAATCATTTTTATCTTCACAACGGTTCGAAAGTGGAATGTTGCGTTAGTTTTTTGCGTATTCAATCATGCAACCATTATCTTTGTTAGAAACCATCAGTACAATACAGTTATTCAGATTTATTCATTATTACATGATGTTCAAACCAGATCTGAGTGACAATTTTCATTTTTACTTGTTTTACTTCATTCCTGAAATTTTAGAGATTATTTGGTGGCAAACATTAGGGTAATTTTAAGGTATGAAAAATAAGGCATTTTGACATTAAAGCCTTTAAACAGTCCGCATTCGTTATCCAATATGACAGGTCTTAGTAAAATACGTAAGGTTGTGAACGACTTCTCTTTAACTAAACAGCTAAAGAATTTAAACTATGCTGCCCGAAGCGTCATGGACAAAATACATTTCTATTTTATGTTCAAAGTTATCTTTACATTCAATCCAATGTGGGTCAATATACAGCAAGTACTCATAAAGGTACGAGTTTCACATTCTACAAAATTTCAATAAACGTTAGTTGTTTTGGTTTAATGCTATTTCTCATAAGCTATACATAGCTGTCAGTATATTTGGCGGAAGAAGAACTCGTGAAAACACTGATAAGAACCACGGATCCAAGGGAAGTTACTGGCATTTTTTCTCACATACCCACATTGGCCAAGCCCGAGATTGGTACCCACGTTGACAGAAGTGAGATGGCTGTAATCGGTAACGTTGAGCGCTTTAGACCACTCTACTACCTGGGGACCCCCCAAAAATGTTAGGAAAAGCACATACAAACATAAACGTACTGGTCAATTGTTTTTGTGTTTGGTAAATAGTTAGATATATAACTATGTTACATAACCTTCACTTGATCGAAATTATAATGTTACCATATCTATGTAATAAACGTTTGAGTGTAAATAGTTCTATCATAGAGGTTATCGTGATTGAGATCACATATTTGTGAACCTCACTCTCACTCTCTCAACGCCCGTACATAACACAAACAAACCTATATACATAGCCACACAAAGATCCACCCTATGAACGCAAATGTTCTGGAAAGTGTTGTATTATACTTCATTTGTTGACTGTTTGTTTTATTATAGGAAGAGTATAAGTATATTCCATCTCAAAGCAAGGGAAAGTGACAATTTTATTCATTTGTAGCTGTGTGCTCAACGGGATTTTTCCTCAGCACCCTGGGCAATTGTCAGACCTGTCCTATTGGAACTTACCAGCCGTCCTCGGGACAGAATTCTTGTATTTCATGCCCGACTGGTACAGTTACACTCCAGACTGGCTCCACATCCTCTACACAGTGTGTTGGTAAGGAATTTATTCACTAGATCACAATATCATTTCCATAATGAACTGTATTAAATAATTCATTCGCAAAGTTGTGCACAATTATTTAGGATTCGAATGCAACGAAGAAATTATTAAACGAAGCACCTATTTGCAGAACGTTTCACTATAAGCCGAGTAAAGATTTTGAAATGCGTCTTTATTTTTACCTATCAAATGGTATTTGCTTTAAAAATGCACAGTAAGATTATTATATTTCTCTAATTGGCGTCCATCAGAATTTAAATTTTGTGGCATGTAATGTTCCACCAAGATAAAAGGTATGGTTATATTAAAAGTTAGGAAATTGAGAAAACGTCCTTCTGCGATGGTCAAGAAAGATAATTGGCTCAAATAACTGTCCTGCTGAAAAATGTTAATGTATTGCACTTTATTACAAATTCACCCCGCGACGCATAAAAACGCACATAAAAATATTCATTCCACATAGAACTAGATTCTCCTTCATAGACGGTTTATTGGTGTCCTATGAGAGACAAATTTCAAATAAAAAGTCATTCTTAATGCTCATTAAATGGTAGCATTTAATGTTTAAGATAATTCTATCCGTATATTCAGTTACTATAACCTAACATTGTAGGCGGAATACTTCTAACTGAAAGACAGAAAAATAATTAGGAACTGTATTTTCATGAAATGCAATTCATTTGTTTTCTTTTGGAGAATATTTTTTTTTTAAGATTAATAAATAGTGAAATTTTGAAAATTATATTTTCTTCGAGAATGAATTTTTTAAGTTCCGTTCTTCCTCTTTCAATGTAACTTGAGTTCCAAATTTGCATGGTTTGAAAGTAATATGTCTAAAGAGAATTTACTCACGACAGATGTTTGGAGATGAAACTAGAACAAAAAATGATCAATGTATGCGCTCATTTAATTTAAAAATCTCTGCAGAAACTGTATTCCTCTTTTGTGCTGTGACCAAAATCATAATTAATCTAGACAAACGTTATATAGTAGATAAAGGGTGATTGCAATGAGAGGTAGAATTTACTGTGCAAAATATACGATTTGATCTAGATATGAGAGAGAGAGAGAGAGAGAGAGAGAGAGAGAGAGAGAGAGAGAGACAAAACAGCTGTTGATATGTTAAGGTTATTGTATTACAGTTCAAATTATATATCTTGAAATGTAGATTTAATGATGATTCTCCAATTTCGTGGCATTGTATGAAGGAACTTAAATTTAATTTTGTATTGGGAAATGTATTCTGCATATACCCAGTCTTCTTTAATATCTTAATCCTTCTGAAAAGCTTTAAATTATTTTGATGACATTGTGGCAATTAATGAAATTGTGAAGAAAAACAATTTAGTTTATTATGTTCGACTGGTAATCCGTTAAAAATGATATCTCGTAGTTATTTCCTGCATTTAAAATATTATACACTACAAATGATTTTCAAAATTGTTGATGGTGAAATAGCAGTTAAAATGTTACAATTTTTTTCAATACAGCAATATGTAATTCTGGTTTCTTTCGGAATACGAATGGTACTTGCCAATCTTGCCCTATTGGTACCTACCAGCCAAGTACGGAGCAGACCTCCTGTATCTCGTGTCCCAGTGGAACCACAACCAACCAAGTTGCATCCACATCTCAGACACAGTGTGTTGGTGAGTAGATTCATTCACAAGGTTAAAGATAAATCCTAGCAGATCGCCAAATCAGATCTATTTCTTCTCTAGTTTGCCAAAACATTTTCTGCCTTTCCTTGTTCTCATCGTTTGTTTTATATTTAGAGTGTTTTCGATTTACAAAACGTAATTGCCTTTTTTATCAAAGGAATGCTTATGTTATACATTGTTAATATCGTGTACTACCTTAAAGTTTTATTGAACGTATCGAGTTATATTATTGATTACTAATCGCAGAATTGAGGGTAAAAGTACATTGTATTTTTTCTGTCTTTTACATAAGGTCGATACTTTCCTAAGGTTTTGTTGATCGGTATTTGATATATTCTCAAAGTTTTGGGTCTTTAGGTATAGGAATAGTTCTTTTGGGATGCATTACAAATTTCAGCACAGATGTTCCTCTTTTCCTGTACTAACGCTTCTCTTAGCGGAGATTTCCCTTCTGCACGATTGGTAGAAGGTCATCATGGTCTCAAGTGGATGAATGGATGTTATTGCCTATTTCTTCGTTTGTTTTGCGGTCATTGAACCGGATGTTTAAGATGGATCTATCACATATTAGTTTAGGTATTCTTCTTCTTCTTTCAGTCTCTTTATTTATGTCAATGTTAGACAGGCGTTTGGAAACATTGTCAAGACCAGTGCCCCACGCAGTCTCACTCTGATCTTCTTTATGACGCTTTTCATTTTGGAGAGGGTACCTGAGACCAGCGCGATTGTAGATTTTGCTTCTATTATTTATTCTCCTCCGTTTACTGTGGTAGATCCGAGTTATTTTGAGGAGTGTACAACTTCCAATATCTGGACTTTCACTGAGATGTTTGAACATTCTTTGTGGTAAGCTCTGCTAAATAAATTATTGCTAATTGTGCAAGTTCAATGATGTCATCTGGAAATCAGAGGTTTGTGATAACGCATCCTCCAACAGTGAGAGTTTATTCATGGTGTTCTGAAACATTTGATATACGGTATATACCAAAAAGATGTTGAGTAATGTAGATGAGATTAATCAACCTGGACGCCTAACCACTGTTGTTGAGACCCACTCCCCATCTGTAACATTTACAAGAACTGCACGTTCTGAGATTCTTTATAGTTCTTGGATGGTGTATTGAGTTTCTTCCCATCGTGAAGTTTCCCCCCATGGTAGCCCAGAATACCTCATGTCACGCTGGGTTAAAAGCTTTTAAAAAGTGTGTAAACACATGAAACAGTTCAATTTGATATCGTGCATATTTTCGTAAACAATTGTTCTTTGAGTGTCTGTTCAGTAGTGCTCAAAGAAACCTGCCACCTCTTTAACAATAACTTGCTGCGCTCAAGGTTTGATGATGATGATGATGATGATGATGATGATGGTGATGATGATGATGATGATGATGATGATGATGACAGGAATGATGTTGATAATCCCATCGATCAGTGGAAACGGGCGCGCTAAATAGCGCTAAATATCGATCTTCTTTATATTGAATCATAGAAGAAATCTGGAGGTGGAGGAGTTAAGAAGTATCAATGGAGCTGTAGCAGTAGTTGCAGTAGAGGTAGCAGTAGCAGCTGTTGCCGCTTTTAATGCTACTGTTGTTAAAAGTATCGGTCAATACAGTTCTATTTCATATTTCCGATAATCTGAGCACCTGCCGGGACCGTGCATAAATGATTTTGTCTTACTTTTGTACACCGTACGAGTGATTTTTCACATTTTCCTTTTTGTCCTTTCCTTTTCTTCAGATCCTCCGTTAAGCTCATATAAATCTACCAATAATAAGAAAATCCATGTTCATATGTTCCAATATTGTATTATTATTATTTTGTATTTTGCTATTCTTCAGTTCGATATGAATATCATATCATTCAATACACGATCATTATTTAAAGGGTGGAAAAATAGATTGATCGGATGGTAAATTGATTTATGAATTGATTTTATTGGTCTAAAGAATAACTAAATATATTCAGCATTTGTATTAAAATATATCAAGGTTTTTTCATCTTGAGTTTTGTAATATTTAACTCTTTGGCGAATCATGGTTTAAACGAGCTAAAGTTGTAATTAAAGTAAACCTTGATTTAGAATGGCGTCAGTTAAGCTTTGCTACCGTACGTTCCAGTCAAAAGATGGTTTAGGTCGATAAGGGTAAAGTGAGTTTGTAAACAGCAAATATTGTCAACTGAGCACAGTATTAATCCTATATTTTACTTACTTTATTACAAATTATGGATGATGATTATTATGATGATGAATACGAAAATATTTATCTCACAGATAGCAACACAAATCATACATCAGGGTTCCATGACATAAACCAAGTCGATCGTGAAAAAAATCTCCAACTTGCATCTTCTTTATTAAATATATGTTGAACCTAGTAATGTGTTAACTAATTTGTCTCATTTACCTATCGAGTAAGTATTGATTATAACATGGCAAAAAGATTACTAGTGTAACACTGATCGCTCGCCGTCGCAAAACCCCACTATTTGTCTAACGTACTACAGTGCGTTGTAAGTAGCATCATCACCCCCTCAAAACTGGTTTCCAGTATTCTTAACCAGAAACCGGTTATATGCATTGTGTATCGTCGTATTGTAACAGCAAATGCTAATGGTTAGTCGAAGCTATTTTAAACCGTTTCTTTAGTACTCTTCCATGAGCCTTAATAAAGACAGCCAAAAGCAATATCTCTTTTGCGTGTGTTTTACCATTTAATACATAAAAAACATGAATTTTCACCCATCAGTTTAAGAGGATACATTAATATATGAACATAGGGACGGATGGATCGATGGCAGATATCATTCTTTTCTAGGCGGGCGATGTGTTTGGCGGTGAGGATTGGACAGAATATGGTGTTCATATATATATATATATATATATATATATATATATATATATATATATATGTGTGTGTGTGTGTGTGTGTGTGTGTGTGTGTGTGTGTGTGTGTGTGTGTGTTTGACTGCCTGGACAGCATATTTCATCATACATACAGCCTTTTCTTCCTCCTTTCAGCTAGAAATATGCCGTGAACATTCTCGTTTAAAATTTCCCGTTGTGGGAATGATTCAATAGCCCACACACCCACATTATTTGTACTTGCCTCCTCAAGAAATCATCATAAGTCACATTTGTTTCCATCTGATTTGCACACGCATGTACCGTCGTGTTTGCAGATAATGCAATATGTAAACATGCAGTTCTGATTCTGGTTGTAGATGTAATGCAGGTGATCGCATCCTGTCATAAATATTTTTTTTTCAAAATTCGCTATCCTATTAAACATTTCTTTGATGCTCGGAATATAATTAACAATTATTGAAATAAATATTATGTACATTAGCGATCTAAAAGGATCCGCCACTGTGTATTCATTCAGTCATGAATTCAAGCACTCTGAACTCATTCATTTTGAGAACATTAGCATTCATTAAAGTCATGCCATATCTCAACAAATATCTGCCAAGATAATTTAAATGTTTATCCAAGTTTAGCACGATTTACCTTTTACCATTAAGCACTACATTGTTCACCACAATGACAACCTTATTAACAGTTCGGTATTATCTTGTTCACTTTTGTGCAATACAATGTTTATGATAGAGCATAGCCTTGTTCACTAATAACGCACACATGCAAACAGCCAAAATAGAAATCACCCCATATATGCACATGTATTTGTAAGTGTTGCAGTATATTGTCAAGAAATTTAACGGCATCCTTTTGTGTAAAGGCCACAAGTGTATTTTATAAAAAAAAATATGGTATTCCTGTCCTTTTATCCATTTGTAGCTGCTTGCTCATCGGGCTCTTTCTTCAACCCTCCGGGATTATGCGAGGTCTGTGCTTTAGGAACTTACCAGCCGTCCTCCGGACAAACGTCTTTTATTTCATGCCAGTCTGGTACCACCACGCTTCAGACTAGATCGACTTCCTCCACACAGTGTGTCGGTAAGAAAATTCTACCCTATGTTAGAACCCTATATTACAAGAATTGTAACTTTAGCGACACTGATTTATTTTACAATACCTCGATAACACGAACATGTTATTTACAGAAAATCTTTGAATCAACCGATTAATGAAATTGAAACGCATTAATGTTGTCACTTTTGTACCGAATATACATTTTCAAAAATTATATGAATGCCATTCAATCATATATATAACGTTCTCTGTCAATCTGCAAATCAAAGATGACTCCACCGAAATGACTAGGCTTTATTTCTTTAGATCTGCTTCGATATATCAAACTGAACAAGTGGACGTGATAATGAGGGAATTTGTCAAATACATTCTAATATATTAAAAAATACAAGCAATCAAATCGAGTTTGATAAAATTCTTTTAGAACGTGTTTTTTTATTGGTAATGCGCTGAAAGAAATATTACAATAAAATATATGGGAATTTGAACCATGATTTCAACACATCATTCTGTGTAAATGACTTAAAAATGTCATGACTACGAAACAAGGGTTCAAAATTGCATTTTGTTTCATTCCAGCTATATGTAGTTCAGGATTCTTCCGGACTACGAGTGGTACTTGTCAAGCTTGTCCAGGTGGTACCTACCAGCCGAGTACTGAGCAGTCCTCGTGTATTTCGTGTCCCAGTGGAACCACAACCAATCAAGTTGCATCAATATCCCAAGCACAGTGCGTTGGTGAGTAAATCAAACGCTTCAAAATTAACGCTAGCAGTAAACCAAAATTAATATATAATTCTCCTCAGCCCTGCATCAACTACTGTACAGAAAATATTTTTCGTCTTTTTCTTATTTACTTCTACAGTCATTTGTATTTTTGTTGGCGATCTCAGAATTATATTTGTGCCTAAATTGGGAGGAAATATTGATATTATACATTTTTAATCTCGTACACGTCTAATATTTTATATCACTGTGTACTTATTGGAAATATCAGTACAAGACAGAATTATGGTGTAATGCAAGTTTTCTGGAATAGCTATCTCATCACAAGACTTAAATGATATGTATGTTATATATGCTATTGACATCAAGTCTTTCGTTGTTGGAATATCAAAGTTTTTCCATATATTATATGAAATGGCAAGTACAATTTCTCTCTCTTGACCGTTTTTAATCTTTTTCTTCCTTTATTATTTTAGTATCTAGCTACGTCATTATTTGACTTTCTCTTTTCCGAAATCATCAATTGTTTATACATCACTTCTTTCTGACTGCGAGTCCACAAACGTGTCACGGCGTGTTAGTGTTTGCCGTATGCAAAGTCCCACATCCCTTACTAGATAATGCAATCCTTTTGAATCTCTGATAATTATTTGTTTGGTATTGTCTATTGGGTGGTAAAATACTCTTGTTGGATCTTGTTTCATCCAAGTCTTGTTATGTTAAACACTTTTCAGTGTCAAATAAGTAATTTGGATTTATTTATCACAGCCTCGTTTTCAAACGACAACAGTGTACAAATGATTTCCAACAGCCATCCAGTGTGTTCTCCCTTACAAAAATCATAATTCTTTAAACTATTTGACAAAAATGAAGTTGACGGAAGGCATCATGGAATGTAAATTATGTTCGTGTATCGTCAGAAACGGTTCAAGATGCAAACATTGGTAAGCCTTCACGGAAAGAACATCAAAACCGACATAATTTTAAAATGCTCCTGCATTTGTTAATAGTGAAAAATGTCTAACTTCGATCAGCAGTGTTTATGGGAGTGCGCCTGGCCGAAAATTGAATGTTCCCATGTAAACTGAAAGATGAGCGTTATCGATGTAATCAGTTATAAGTTAATCTTCATCGCGATTTAGCTTGACGTATCAATGAAGACCCCTTTTCTCTGTCTCTCACAAAATGATAACCACTTGAATGCAAATGTTCTTAAAGGTGTTTAAGTATATTGCGTTTGTTTACTTTTTGTTTTGTTCCACAAAGGTATGACTATACTTTATCTCAAGTCTAACTAAACTGATCTGTTCATTCCTTTGCAGGCATTTGCTCAGCGGGATTTTTCGTCAACACCCTGGGGAATTGTCAGGCCTGTTCAATAGGAAGTTACCAGCCATCATCTGGTCAGTCTTCTTGTATTTTATGCCAGAGTGGTACAACCACGCTTCAGTCTGGCTCCACTTCCTTTTCACAGTGTGTTGGTAAGAAATTGTTGTACTTTAGATTGCTTTAAATAATTTATTAAATATTTCAGTCACAAATTTTTTTTAGATTGTTTTGATTTTTAAATTCCTCTGCAAACATGGACATATTTTTCAAAGTATCTCACAGGCAAGTGATTATTGAATTGTAAACGCTCCTTTATTAAAACCTTGCACGTTATATTATGGCTTTACAAAAGTGGCTAAAGATTATTTATCAAGTGGGTTTTAAAGTCTCCACATAGGTAAATCATATGGTTTGATGAAACTATTAAAATATTAAGGAAATTAAAAATGTACTGCTGCATTTGTTAAATAGCGCAACCATCCCTGTCATCAAAAGTGTGAAGTTATTAAAACCTACTCTTTATGACTGTGATTACCAAATTCAGCCCCCCCCCCCCGCCACACAACCAAAATTATGTTTCAACAGGAAAATTCACTGTTGAGTATGTTTTATTTGAAGTAAGTCGAGAGAAAACAATTACAATAAAAGTCGTTATTAAAGTTTGCTATGAGTATGACCTTAATTTATTTGATATCAATACGTGTATGGATTCGATTAATTTAACCTGGATAACAGTTATAGCTTGAATCCGAGAAAAGAAACTTCAGGATATTTAAAATTCTGAAATAGATTTGCTACAGCAAATAAGGAAATTCATCAAAACAAACAGGGATTCATCGTAGTATAGGAATTGGAAACTTTAGTGTAATATATCGTGCTATAAAACAATTTGCAAAACACTTAAGTGGAAAAGAGAATATTATATTCTTGATGAAAATGAATTTGTCAAGCTTCCTTCCTGAAAGTAATAGTTGGATTGTAACGCGATATCCTAACATTAGATGGCTTCAAACTAAGATGTTTGCGCAGAATTTCCACAGCGATAAATTATTCGAATAAAATTATCAATAATGCCAAATAATCTGTGCTCTTTTTGTACAATCTCCGTAAAAGCTTTATTTTATCAATTTGTGCTTGGAGGGGCAATGGGAGTAAAGCACATTTAATCCTGATTAAGTTTAAGGTGTGGATAACGAGTATAATTTACAAACACTTGCCTGAAAAGGAATTTTGTTTTTTATTTACTTAAATGACCAATACACTAATTTCATCATTTATTTGAAGAGAATGTGGAAAAATATGCTACAAACACATGTATTTCCAAACTGATTTTGTATTTGCTGATTAGGAAGTTGTTACAGTGTTGCCAGGTGAATTGAAAGGTGTCATCATTCCTTATAAGGGTCTTCATTACAATGCAGGTGGACGAATTTGTGACTACTCCCCCCCCCCATAAAATAGTGCATAAAAACACGCAGTTACCCATTATGTTATCCTTATCTTCTTGTGTAATAGTGCAGAAGTAATGCACTCATTACACACCACGTGGTTTACTTTAATACACACGGTAGTGGACTTGAGTAAACAGGGCAATCATCAATAATAAAAATAGTATTGGACTATAGGGTAGTGTACGCTAGTGAACAACGAAGTGTAAATACAATTAACAAAGTGCACAATTATCTGTAATAAATGAACCATCGTACATCAGTGGTATATATCGTTGTGTATGGAGATTATCATTAACTAATGAATACAGTTTACCTTGCATATTAGAAAAATGAAGATAATAATGACGAAAATTGTTATACTGATAATCCCATTGGTTAGTGCAAACGGGCGCACTGACTACCGATCTTCTTTATGTTAAATCATAATAAATCTACAAGGAAAGGAGTTACAGTGGTTCTATGTAGTAGTAGTAGTGGTAGTAGTAGCAGTAGATGTGGTTGAATTTACTGCTATTGTTATTCAAAAGTAACGGCAAATGTGGACATGTACCATTGATTTCAGGTAATTTGAGCGCCCTCCGGTAATGTGTGTAAATGATATTGTCTTCCTTCTGTACAATGTACACGTGATTTTGTTACATATCCCTTACTTTTGCTCTTTCGTTTTCTTCCGATCCTTAGTTACACTGGCAAAACTTTTTATAATTCTACCAGAAATAGGAGAATCTATATACATTGGTTCCAAAACTGTGTTTTTATTATTCTAATTCTATTATTATTATTATTATTATTATTATTATTATTATTATTATTATTATTATTATCTGTTTTACTGATCCTCAGGTAATATTAATACGATTTAAAATGATTTTATAGATCGACAAAGATAAATTGAGCGTGTAAACAGTAAATATTATCATCGTGTCCACTGTCTAAAATAGAAATACATCATTTTATTTTTTATTGCAATTCATTTTGATGTTGATGATGTTCATGAAATTATTATCTCTCAGATAGCACTGCCAATCATTCATCATCGTTCCATGCTATAAAAGCCAACTGTTACAAATCTTTGGTCTTGGAGTAAGTGACAGATGAAAAAAAAGAAAAGAAAATCAGCACATGTAGTAAAATTTAAAAAATAATTTATTCCCCTATAATGCGAAGTGAAAATTCCAAAGGAACATAGAGTTTTGTAAATTAAATGCCAAACAGTAAAAGTTCTGTCACAAGTAAAAACGTATAGAGTGTTCCGAATGAATTCCAGTCCAGGGGTGGTCCAAATAAAAATTCTAATCTTGAAAGTACTAATGTACCAATAGTCCTGAATATGCGGATGTGCCACCAGTCTTAACGGATTACAATGATATAATCCAAAATAACATTGAATGATTTCACAATAATCCCAAAATAGTGTTTCCATCCAAAAGTATCAATTAGCACTTTGACATTCAAATGAATAATTTAAACAAGTCAATCCTGCGAAATTTATCACTGGACAAACTAAAAGATTGATTCCACTAGACAGATGTTAAAATTAGAACAATTAACTCTTTTGATCACAACCTTTATCTAAAAACATAAGAGACAATAAGAGGACTAGGATGAGGGTCAAAAGTTTCCAGAACATTCTAAGTGGTAAACAAGGTAAGGTCTTTTTCTTAAATTATAGTAAAGAACATGACAAACATGAGGTAGATCAGGTAACGGGAAAACAATGTCATGAGCTACGATCCCCCCTCCCCAAAAAAAACCATGCTTACAAATATCATCTTAAGATTAGTGTTAGTCTACAATAATGGATAAAAGTTAGCTATGTAATATGTTGCTGATAAAATGACCCTTAAAATCTCCAATCATGTACAAAAGTTAAGCACACAATATAGATATACTTAAGACAACAAGTCTATCACGAAAGGAATCTCCAACTTTCATCTTGCCAATCAACTACGACATGTTAAATGTTAAATTATTGTAAATAATTTGTCTCATTTTGCTATTGAATAATTATTGGCTATTACATGGCAAAATGATGATTACTAGAGTAACTTTCGCAAAACTTATTTTATTTATCGTTTATCGCCCATTACAATATCATATGCTAAATGTAAGTCAAAGATATTTTTGAACTGTCACTGCAATAGTCTTCACTGGGCCACAGTGATGACATCCAAAAGCAATATCCCATCTTTGTGAATTTTATCATCTAATAGACATGAAAATACGTGAATTAGGGGTGAGGACTGGGCAAAAGATAGCATTCACCGCTATCCACTCGATTTAAACGTATTCAGCACTAAGTAATTCATTATGTTTGACAAAAGTTGATCACTCAACCATTCTTAATCCCTTCATATCTTTAATCTTACATATAGTATTGCTTCCTACTTCCAGGTAGGAATATGTCATGAACATTCTGATTCCATAATTGTTCTCTTGTCAGAACCACTTAGAATTTCAGAGAGTTAATTCTCTTGGCGACTTTTTAAGTTAGTGGACGCTTATCGTCACGCTCATGTTATAGCTAGGATGGTCTAGAGAGCCATAGATATAATATTATGTGTTGAAACGAAAACCATTGAGTGAGGTCCACACGGTTACAACTGGCGTCTCCATCTTACCTTGTGATCCCAGCCTTTGCTGTGTTCCTTCAGCTTCCGCTGAAGAAACGTTACTCAGGGGTTACACATAACAATCTGTCACGGAGTTTCAAGGCCCGTCCTTTTGTGCAACCCTGTTGTGCACATTCAGCTGCTTCTGAATCACTCACTGAAAGAATTAACCAAAATTCATCAGTTTGCAGCAGACTGTCCCTCGAGCGATATCCGTTTATTAATAAAAGTGCACTTAGTCTGGTTTCTCATGTGTATTAATTGAGAGTCCACATGTCAGTGTTTCAACTATGAATTTCGAGCTAAGTATCAGCCATTGATCTGAATTAATTAAGAAAAAAGTAATCATTACATCTCTTATTTTGACACTTACCAATGCTTTTTAAGGGCTCTGTTGAAGGTGTCAACCGCTGAAATAATTATTAAGTACAGAAATGTACTTGAAGGTTACACATCGTACAATACATGTGACAATGAGGCAATTTGTCAAATACTTTCAATCAAATCCAGTTTGATAAAAGTCTATTTGGTAAGTGATTTGTGGGAATATATGAAAATTTGAACCACGATTTCAACACATCATTCTATATAAATAATTAAAAAATGTAATGACTACGAAACAAGGGTTCAAAATTGCATTTTGTTTCATTCCAGCTATATGTAGTTCTGGGTTCTTGCAGACTACGAGTGGTGCTTGCCAAGCTTGTCCAGTTTAATATTTATATCATGATGTACTTATTGGAAAGATCAGTACAAGACAGAATTATAGTTCAATGCAAGTTTTCTGGAATGACTGTATCTTAAAGAGACTTAGATCATCTATATTTCATGTATGCTATTGACACAGTCTTTCACTGTAGGAATATAAAAGTTTTAACATTTATTTTAGGATATGGCCAACAAAATCCCTCTCTTCACCGTTCATAATGTTTTTCTTTTTTAATTATTTGAGTGTCTTATCAGTTAACGCATTCTCTTGTTCTAAATCATCAACTGTTTATCTGCCATCTTTAATGACTAGGAGGCGACAAACGAGCCACGGAGTTTCAGTGTTTGCCGTGTTGAAAGTCCCACATCCCTTATTAACCCATCCAATTCTTTTGAATCCCTCGAGTATGGCAATTCTTTTTGACTTTGCTTATTTGTTGGTATGATGTTCTCGTGGCATCTTTTTCATCCACGAGTTCTTACTTTAAAAGCTGTTCAGCGTTAATGAACAATTTAGATTCATTCATCATTACATCGTGTTCAAACGACCTGTGTTTATTAAATTTTTCTTACTGACTATATTAACATATTCTTTGTTAATAAATGTAAATATGCCTCAAAAATATAGCAGAAAACATCCTGGCCGACAAGACTTTCAATTGTGTACAATGATTTCGATATGCCAGCCAGTATATTCGTACTTAAAAAATTGATAATCGTTTAAACGACTTATTTGAAACAATAGCTTTGCCAGAAGGCATCAAGGAATGTAAATAATTTTTGTATACCATTAGTGATGGTTCGAGATGCAAAAATAGAGAAGCATTCATGGAGAGAACTTCAAAGCTTAAATAATTTGTGCAGAATCTTGCATTGTACAACCAAGATGTTTTGGCCAACAGCTGTTGTAACTGATAATGGTGCCAGTGTCTGTCTTCTTTCGGCAGTGTTTATGTGAGTGCGCCTGATCGAAAATAGAATGTTCCCAACTAAACTGAAAGATGAGCATATAAATGTAATCGGTTATAGCTTTGTCTTCATCGTGATTTAGATCAACGTATATGACCCACCCACTCTGCACATATATTCATGTAAAAAGACATAGTCACACAAAGATCACCACTTGAATGCCAACGTTCTTAAAGGTGTTTAAGTATATTGCGTTTATTTACATTTTGTTTTGTTTTAAAAATGTATAAATATACTTTGTCTTAGACCTAGATAAACTATTTGTTGCATTTGCTCAGCGGGTTTTTTCCTAAACATTCACGGGAGTTGTCAGGCCTGTCTAATTGGAACTTACCAGCCGTCCTCGGGACAGACTTCTCGTATATCATGTCAGAGTGGTACCTCCACGCTCCAGACTGGTTCCACTTCCTCTTCACAGTGTGTTTGTAAGGAAGTGCACTTTAGATTACAATATCTTTAACTTATTCAACTGCATCATATATTTTATTAAATATTTTATTGACAAGTTTTGTAGATTGTTTTGAATTTTCAGTCTCACAGGCAACTGATTAATGAATTTGAAACGCTCCTTTTGCTGTCACCTTTCAGGTGGTTTAATTGCTTTACAAAAGTACGTTCGAATTATCAATTGTTTTATTACGGTGGCATACAAGTTGGCACATAGTTAAACAATATGCTTAATAATAACAAAAGATTAAATGATTATTATGCTTAAACATAATAACAAAATTAGGGAAACGATAAAACAAACTATGATGCTGCAATTTTCGAAAAAATAATTACTCATCCCTGTTATCAAACGTGTTCCGTTATTAAACCCACTCCATATGACTGCCGTTATCAAATTGAAAAACGCATACACACTCATATACACGCTCATAACCGCACGTGCACTTGAAAAGGAAGATTCGCTGTTTTAGAAGGTTTATTTTAAGTGGGTCGAGAGAAAACAATTTAAATAAATGTCATTATCAAAGGTTATTATGAGGGCGATGTTAACGTCCTTGATATCAATTCATGTATGGATTCGATTTATCTAACTTGGATTACAGGGAAAAAAAATTTATGCCATAACATGAACTTCAGGATATTCTGTAATTGGTTTAATTGAGAAAACAAAGAAATATCCTTCTAAAATAAAAATGGATGCCTCGTAATATAAGAAATGGAAAATCTTGTGTAATTTATCGGCCTGTAAAACAATCTGCTAAACACTTATCTGGATAAAAGAATTATACTCTTGATGGAAACAAATTAAACTAGCTCCTTTCTTGAAATACTTTCAAGGTAACAATATGTCCTAACTTTAAATGGTTTCAAACTAAGATCTTTGCACAGAATTTCCAAAGCAATAAATGATTTAAATACTCTAAAACAATGTCAATGAATTTGTGCTTTTGTAATGAAACTATTTCATTACCTACAGAATTTGAAGAAAGTTTGAAAGAAAGTATGCCACAAACACAGATCTATTGCCGAACTGCTTTTAGGAAGATATTAAAATCGCCTTAGACAGTTTTTGGATGAATGCACTTGGTCGAAAACAGAATGTTAACAGGTAAATTCGAAGGTGTAATCAGTCTTTATCCGAGTTCTCATCAGAATCCAAATGGAAGTATTTGTGAAAACCCAGCCTCCATACAAACATGCATACCTTCACGCAATTACCTTGAACGTTATCTTTACCTTCTTGTGTAATAGTGCAGAAGTAATGCACTAAATTTACACCACGCTGTTTACTTTAATACACAATGTAGCGGATTTGAGTAAATAAAGGGACAATGATCACTAGTAAACATAGTATTGGACTATAGTGAACAAGGCAGTTCACTGATGAAAAATGTAGTGTACTCTAGTGAACAACGAAGTGTAAATACAATTAACAAAATGCACAGTTATCTGTTGAAAAATGAATTCATTGTACATCAGTGATATCACGCTTTGTATGGATATTATCATTAACTAATACTGAATACTGTTGACATGTAACTTCTCATTGTACATTAAGAAAATGATTATGATGATGATGATGATGAAAATGACACGAATGATGGTGATAATCCTGTTGATTAGTGCAAACGGGCAAATTAACTCCCCATCTTCTTCTTACTGACTCACAGAATAAGCCTAGAAGGAGAGGATTTAAGGGGCGTCAATGGAGTTGCAGTAGTAGTAATAGGATCTGTTGCCGCTTTTATTGCTGTTGCTGTTCAAAGTATCGGCAAATGTGGCCCTTTACCAATCATTTCCGGTAATCAGAGCGCCTGCCGGTAATGTGGTATATAATTTTGTTTTTATTCTGTACGCGGTACGGCTGACATGTCATATTTTTCGTTCTTTTTCAACATATGCTCCTTTTCACTGGAAAAAGTCATATAAATCTACCAGAAATAAGAGAACTTATGTCCATATGTACCAATACTATTATTATTATTATTATTATTATTATTATTATTATTATTATTATTATTATTAAAGATGGATGATGATAGATTACCAAAATGACGGAATAAACTATCATAGACATGGGACGCAACTGTGACTGTTGGGTAAACAAAATTAAGAATCTATTGTTTTCATATAGAATGGGAGAATTTTGGGTGATGAGAAACGTTTTATAAATTTATATTGAAACAACGTTGCAAAGATATTTTTCCAACAAAAACTAAATGGAATGTTAAATTCAATGGATAGATTTGGATTCTACAATAGATCAGCAACGATCTTAGTTGTCAATACAATATAGATTTTTTTAAAACTCGAAATTAATATCATATCATCCAATACATAATCGTTATTAAACGGATGGATGAATGGATTTATTGAGGGGATATATGGATTTATGAATAGATGTTATTTGTCTACAGAAGAACTAAATATGTTCAGCATTTTTTTTAATATAAAGGTGGTTTCGTCTTGAGTTTTGTAATATCTTACACTTTGGTGAATAAGTTTCTAATTATGTAGTGTTGTAAAAAAAAGTGACCCTTGATTTAGAATGCCGAAATAAGCTTTGCTACCGTAATTTCTTTTCAAAAGATGTTATACGGTGACAAGAAAAAAATGAGTTTGTAAAAAGTAAATATTATCATCATGTCCACTGGGTAAAGTAGAAATCCATTATTTTACTTATTTTTATTATAATTTATTGATGATGATGATAATGAAAATGTTTATCTCTTAGATAGCTATGCCATTCATGCGTCAGTGATCCATGATATAAACCAACTGTTACGACTGTATGTATATCTTAGTCGTTACTGTCTTCCTGTTTTAGATATTTGTGAACTGCATTCTCTCATACACCCATTGTTCGGTATGTGAATACATACATACATACATACATACATACATACATACATACATACATGCATGCATGCATATGTAAATTTTCTATGGGAACATTGCGCTTATTTTCTCAATCTTTATGCTCGCATGTATGTATTCATTAATTTCTATATATATATATATATATATATATATATATATATATATATATATATATATATATATATATATATATATATATATATACACTAGTTTATCACTAGCATGAGCGTTTTTGACTCTAAGTGAGACTTTTTCAAAAGCAAACAAAAAGCAGGAAAAAGACACTAAACACATAAAGCATTGAAATTACAAATATTTGAGATTGTGTTAATAGTGATTATAGGCGAGTGAGTGACTAATGACTACAACGGAAAAAAATATTTAAATCTAAATGTGCTAGTTGTAAAGACATGATGATTTTATTTGTGCGTGGTTGTCTTATATATAAAGACGAAAATAGTTAATATGCTCATATAAACTGCACTGATGAATAATGTTTGAGTAAGAATGGTGAAAGATCAAGTTATTCTACTAGTACTTTATCAATAGCAGTATTCATTAGAGTATAGAACCTATATGTTATTTTATTTTTATTATTATTATTGTCATTTTTTACGATGATGATGATGATGATGATGAACATAGTTATCTCACATATAGTGAAACCAATCATCCATCAGCATACTTTGATATAGATGGACACGATTTATCATGAAAAAAATATATCTTAAACTTCAGCTTCTAAATTAAGTCTCAAATTTAAGAAATTGTTTATTTACCTTTGCGTACATTATTTAATATTGGATGACAGGGATTAATACAGGAACTTCGATAGCTTGCTGTCGCGAAACCCACATTTACGACATAATATTAATCATTTTGAACGGTACTGTGTCATTGTACACATTACAACCATCCCCGAAAATGTGTTTTACAGAAGTGATAACCTGAAATCCATTACATTTATTATGTATAATCCCGTTATAACAGCATATTTTAAAAGTGACACAAAGCTACTTAAAAGTATTTAACAGTAATAAATTTTGATGGGAACCTAAGGGAGGCAGTCAGATGCCATTCCCGTTCTGCAGTTGTTTTATTTTTTTACCGTTTAAAAGACAAGAAAACTGACAATTTCGTGAACCTGCACTCAACAGCAATTTCAGATGAGACATGATATATAAAACAGACGCGTAGGTGGCGGATATTATTTTGCGTACCAGGCTGCCGTGAGGGCTAATGAGAATATGGCGTACCTCCAACTTAAAATGATCCTTGTGTTTAACAAAAGACATAAACACACATATATGATATTGGCCAAGACAGTACTGACATTAAAGCAAGGAAGAACGATTATATGTATACATTTGTACACATTTGTATTTCTTCATATGAGTGGAGATAAATTAGTTTCAACCTGAACTATACTTGAAGGCTGAAATGAGATTTATTTCCAGCTTATTATCAGTTGAGCACCTGTCACCCGTGTCCTCACCAAAACAATAACTTTCACCATCACCAAATCCATAACAGGACCGGCATTCAATTAAAATAACACAGACTGTTTTTAAAAAACATAAACCTTAATTAAAGTAAACTATTATTTTGAATGAATATCACTTGGAACCATCACCATTAGCACAATCACTATTGTCAGCACCACCAACACTGCAACGGCAAGACTCACAGTATTATGATGTATTTCTAAATCCTTCGAGTAAACACCAGTGCCACGAAAACAATAATCATAGCAATAATAATAATAATAATAATAATAATAATAATAATAATAATAATAAATACATAATTACATAAATGAATAAAAGAACAAATAAAGCTGAAATTCTTAAAGTAGCAATAATGATGACGATGATCAGAGGCATTAATACTGTCATAGTTATCATCATTGTAAGTCTCATCGTCATAATCGTCACGTTGCCATAATAATAACAGCAAAGACATTCGTATATGCTGCAAGAGATCATCCGCAATCATTTTATGCAAAAAGTCTTTTTTAAAACTTAACAAATGCAAATTTAACAAAAAATGAAATAATTAGTTGAATGAAACAAGTGGTATCATATTAAACATTTCTTTGAAGCTCTGCGTTTTGGCACCTGTGGAAATAACTATTATGAACATAGGTCAGATTAAAGGGTCCGCCACTGTGTATTTATTCAATCATCCAATCACACACTTTTGGATTAATTTATCCATTTTGATAATATTAGCATTTCCTACAGTCTTGTAGCAGTAGACGGTGCTGCCTATGGCTGTTACCAAAAATAGACAGCTACACCTGACTCCCTCTTGAATGTCTTTTCCAATGGATCAGGCAGTTCAGCAGGTATTCTCACCCACAGTTGTGAAGGCAGATCGCAAGAGCTGCGTAGACAGTGAATGCAATGAAGAACGTCTTTGAAGACAATTAATGGTCAGTCTTTAGTAAGATATCCAATATTAAGTGCTGACAGCGCCACACTGCTCACTGAGAAAGAAAACATAACTCAATGATGGGCAGAACACCTCAACAACATCCTCAATCTGCAGTCATCTATCATTGTGGAGACAAATGATCGACTGTCCCAAATGGAAATCAACACAACACTTGCTGGTCTTCCAAGCTGACAGAAAACGTGAAAGCATTTAACCTGATGTCTAATGGCAAAGTACCTGTAGAAGATGTTATACTAACAGAAATCTAGAAAACCGGCGACGCACATATGGCAGGATATAGTTCCAAATACTGAGGTTCCCACACGGGTAGGCATATCAAGCATCCACATTCTGCTAATGAAATCATAGTTGAGATGACAGACCATATCATCAAAATGTCGGAAGAGTGAGTACCAATGGTCTTCTACAGAGAGCTTAACGAAGGAAAACAATTTCAGGGAGGTCCGAATAAATGCTTCAAAGATTCCTTGAAGTCATCCTTGAAGCACTTCAGTAATGATCCTGCCTCTAGGGAAGATCTCGGACAGAATCTCTATGCTTGGTGCAGTCTCGTCCCCTCGCAGCTACAGATGTATTAACGGAGGAAAATTGCAGAGGCAGTGCAGAAGTTTGAGCAGAATTGCAACACGTCTTCTATTGATCAAGTAAACCCAAGAGACAACTCTATCAATTCAAACAGTTCAGAATACCAATGACCTGATCAGACTCTCGCGTTCTCACATACATACATACACACATACATACATACATACATACATGCATACATGAAATCGTACATAATTAGAAAGTTTTGTAGCGTATTGTCATTGGATTTATCGGATACATAGCATGGAAAGGGCATTTTGATATTTTATCCAAAATCTGATAAAATTCTTGCCATTATATCCAGTTATAGGCGTCTGCTCAGTGGACTTTTTCCTCCACGCCCTGAGCTTCTGCCAGTCCTGTCCCTTAGAAACTTATCAGCCTTCTTCCGGATAAACGTCTTGCATTTCATGCCAGACCCGTACAACCACGCTTCAGACTGCTTCAACTGCCTGTACACAATGTGTCCATTAGAAATTTCTACCATATATTACAATGATTGTTTCTTATTATATGTAGTCTTTGGTTTACCATGTACGCTGCTAGTGAGGATGAGATTATATGCATTGGTATCCATGTGGACTGTTCGTATCCTAAAGTCTTTCAATACATGTAATTAGGGAAGAGTGCTCATTGTTCTTTAATCTTTGTATAGGAGATGAGTTAATGTACGTGTATCTAGTGATAGTTATTGTTGTCGTCATCGTCGTCGTCGTCGTCGTCGTTGTTGTTGTTGTTATTATTATTGTTATTGTTATTATTATTATTATTATTATTATTCACAATACAAGAACCAGTGTGCTTGTGTCATTTAGGGAGGATATATTTTTGGTACATGAATTTATTTTTCTAACGGTACAATGTGAGTTTCATTTGTATTATTTCCCTTAATTTTCGTGCGATGAATTGTTTTAACTTTCTTCTCCAGCGATTGTCATTGCTGAAATAAGAGAGCCAGGAACACATGGTCCAATAACATATTCTTCTTCTTCTTCTTCTTCTTCTTATTATTATTATTATTATTATTATTATTATTATTGCGGACTTTGTTCAATTTCTGAGGCGATATACATTTGTAGATAGCTGTTCGTTAGAAAATGTGTATACAGGTTGTTTTTTTTTAAATGCCGTTTCGTGTAAATCATCTACCACAATTCATTTAATATAGGCACCTATATGAAATCAGATGGTCAGCAATAAGTCACCACTGACATCTTGAGATTCAAAAGATACCCCTTTCTAGGGAAAGCATATGCTTTTACTTGATTATAGTCAGCCCATGCACGGAAATCTGTTTTGCGGTCTTTTCCAGACATTAAAAGAAAAATAGTATAAAAAGGTTTCATAAAATTAAATAAAAATATACAATGAAATAAATTCCATTTAATTAAATTAGGTCAAACTTAAAAAGATGAATAAAGACTCATGTTAATTGCAATGCTGTTTAACAAAATACGTTGTTTTCAAATTTTCTTTATTCAGAGCATATTTTTTCCCTGAAAACGTAATTCTCTTTCCTTCCTTTTATCAACAAGCCTCCTGGGTACAGTTGACCTCTTATTTCTATTTGTTTCATTGCTATTTTATTTATGATAATTTAACTACCGTGTATAATCGATTATAAGACCGGTCCAAACTGCAAAGGCAGATCAGGGTCTATGTTGTTTCTTATACCTTTTACTCCAAGCAAGCTGCGATGGCAGATCTGGGTAAATGCAGTTTGCTGCTGGACCTGATTTATAAGCGAGTATAGACGGTATTTATCTCAAAAAAATAGAATATCATTCATTTATCAACATAACTTGATATAAACGGACAAAGTTGATAATAAAACATAAATATATTACTTAGATCCTCTTAATGAAGTGTGAAATTTAGATTGTTAAATTGATTCAGTCATATATCCATTAAGGTTATTCATTTCCTGTCGTAAAGACCCCCATCTCTCTCTCTCTCTCTCTCTCTCTCTCTCTCTCTCTCTCTCTCTCTCTCTCCTCACACACACACACACACACACACACACATACACCAACCTTTTTTATTACCCCCCCCCATCATGTTTTCTGTTTAAAGCATCTTCTACCCTCAAAACAATGATCCAGTGTTCATAACCAAATATCCAGTACATATATTATTTATCTTCCCATTATAACTGCATATGTTCAAGTTTTGTTAAAACTGTTTTGCAACTGTCAATGTAATCCTTCGCTTGTATAAAAATACATATTACCTTCGCTTGTATAGATAGATATACATCCATCCATCCATCCATCCATCCATCTATACACACACACACATGCATGCATACCTACCTACCTACCTACCTACCTACCTACCTACATGCATGCATGCATGCATACATACATACATACATACATACATACATACATACATACATAGGTAAAGAGACAAGGATCTCCCCCCCCCCCGAAAAACAATTAATCTTGAAAGTCAAGTCGTGTATTGCTGGGATATAATTATTGCCTTTTTCTTTTGTCACACCAAGAGGATACGTGTACTTTATCTTATATATACACACCGAACAGAACGAAAAAAGTGCTATCCCTGGATTCTACAAGAGAATGCTTGATAATACTTGGCAGAATTAATATTTAATACAAATAATACCATCGTACAGGTGCATATAACACCGTCTGAGTAGCATCATTTTTGTGGTGCGTGCAGGCAAGGCGATGGGTGCCGTTTACCCGCGGACTTCTAAACTTTATATTTATGATAGTATATATATATATATATATATATATATATATATATATATATATATATATATATATATATATATATATATATATATATAACACTGCTATATATATATATATTGCAGATTTAGATAAGTATCTTCTGTTTTGCGCTACACTTTTATTTTAATCAATTATCATCCATTATCTGGCTGATAATAGACAGCGAAAATACATTAACAGTATGCAGTGAGACGCTGATTGCATAGCAATCAGGAAGATATTGCTTGTTTACCAGAGAGAGAGAGAGAGAGAGAGAGAGAGAGAGAGAGGTTTCTAAGGTGATGCTTCGATTTTGATAATTGGATGGTTCATTTTGGTTTCCTCAGGCCTATGTGTGTGTGTGTGTGTGTGTGTGTGTGTGTGTGAGAGAGAGAGAGAGAGAGAGAGAGAGAGAGAGAGAGAGAGAGAGAATATTTCGTCTTATTTCAGAAAGGGGATGTTTTATTTAGAAACTTGTCAAAAGAACAAAAATGTGTTAAAGTTTTAAAGGTCCACCTCTCTTCTTCCATGATTCCATTAAATCGCTGATTATTATAAGTGTCTTTAATACAAACGATTTAAAATATTTGGTAAACGTGAAATAGGAGTTAAGATGTTGCAAATTGTCTATATCCAGCCATATGTAGTTCTGGTTTCTTCCGGACCACGACTGGGAACTGCCAGGACTGCCCAGATGGTACTTACCAGCCGAATACTGAGCAGTCCTTCTGTTTATCCTGTCCAACTGGAATTCCAACCAACCAATCTCAAACTCAATGTGTTGGTGAGTACAAAAAGGGATAGGAACAGAAAACCGATTTAAACTACGGCTAGTCTACTGTGCGCCATCTAGTGTGCAAAACAAATGCGTTTTCCCCACTCTTTGCCATCCTCCTCTACAGTCTTCTGCAATGGGTGTTTGCCTTTGCCGAAATTGAGATAATAATATTTCTCTTATACATATCGTTTCTTTATATTTTAAATTACGAAGAGCTCTAAACAGCAAAGAAAAAAAATATATTTGTATGTAACTTTTATACAGCTTTTATTTATTTGTACAAGAGACACGCTAGCAGTATGGAGTTGTTGACTGTGATAATTGACAAGTTTTGGAATGGATAAAATGATTTTGCCAACAAAATTTCTTCTGTATTTTCGAACCGTTAAAATGTTGTGTATTATGTTAATTATTGGCGTATTATACTTTTTAGCATCACTTGTTTTTTCTTTTCAAAATCTTGAATTAGTAATACAATTAATACAAGCTTTATTTATGACTCTAAGTCGTTACCAGCTACTGTGGGGAGTGTGATTTTAAACAAAATGTTTGCCGTATTGTAAGTCTCAAAATTACTACCATACGATACAATCTAGAAGAATCTCCCAATAATTGTAGTTTGGTTTTTTGAATATGTCATCTTTATAAGGTTTCTAAATCTTCAAAATTCTTTCTCCCTATTTTCCCCTTTCTTTCTCGATAGTGTTTGTTTTCAATACCATATTCAGATTCCTTCATCATTAATTCATATCTTTTTGATATTTATTTCCATTTTTATTTCGGAAAATTCTGAACGTATTTATGATTGGAAATATAATGATTGCTTTCACTCAGATTTCTTGACAAACTGCTGTCTTATTCGATTATAAGCCAGATGTCAGCTTTCGTTTAACCGTGTTTAGGTGAGTACAGTTAATGGCTTTTAGAATGGCCTTTAGAATATATTTAACTTCAATGTAGTTGATGAATAATTGACAGTTACGATATCATTATAAAGATAAATGCATGAATATAATCAGTCAGTATCATATTCTTCATATAGACCTAATCGTAAACATATCTCTATTTTCAACTCTCAGCATATATACATCCATCCATCCATCCACCCATCCATCCATCCATCCATACATCCATACATACATACACATATGTGTCATATATATTTAATTTAATTGTTTGGTTGCTAGTTTTAAATTCTTTTTTATATTCCATTACATGTTATTGTAATGTAACTTTGTTTACTGGATTTGGTATTGTCCAGAATTGAGTTTAGTTCTGTTTGACCTGACTGTTTTGTTTTTATTTCATTGATAAGCAACTAATAATAGAAACATTTGTATCTAGTTTCTGACCTTGTCTCCAAAATCAGTGACAGTTTTGGTAAACAACTTTTTTTATTTTTTTTTTTGATCTTTCTCATAGTAAGAATTGTTAAGTTTAAGCAAGGTCATACCTAGATTACGTGACGAGTGGTATGTATCAATTGTTACAAACTTCTATTTTTTCCAGAGGGATGAACTTTTGACCCTCATCCGGGAATCTGTTTTGAGTCTTAAATTAGTGTATAACTGTTGTCCTGACAGAGATTTGTTCAGTCGGGTTCCAAACAATTGACACGTCAAGTTATTATGTTGTGACCAGTTTGAGTTGAATTTTTATTTTATTGAATTCAAGAGATTCTTTTCCCTGGAAATGCTTAAGTGCTCCTTCAAAATTCTTGGATAAAGACATTTATTGAAATTTATACGGAATTCAAAATTGGAATAATATTTTCTGCGATTCAACAAGAAACTGTTGACACGTCTACACTTTGAAGGTTACAACAGACGTCATCGCCTTCCATTTTGGATTTCATCAGGACTCGAACTCAGATTCATTCAGGACTTTTTATACTAGGACTTCTATTTTTTTAACTCTTGGATTATTTTTGGATTTAATTCGTAAAACCGTAAGTACGTTGTCTTAATTTTTTCACTTTGTTTTCTCGGGAAATAAATTATTTGTTATATTTTACAAAGCTTGTTGTCTTCACTCTTTTCTGTCACTTATTTCCGTAGCATAGACTCGTAACATAAAATTGGGTGCTCGTCCTTGGGATATATAAATTTTGGCTAAAATATTTACTAAAACTTTGTTTTTTGAAATTTAAATTCCCCATGTTTTTGAATTTTTTAAATCCCAAGTATTATTTTACGTTTTAGAAATCTTAAGTGAAATCAACTTGCTTTTTACAATGTCGTCAAAAGTGGAGATCTTTCTTTCAAATCCTACCCAGGAACTGTTAGCCTTCTTGGAAAAAGATGAATTGCTTCAGCTTGCCAGAAAATATGATCTTCCTTAACGAAGCAAGAAATAAACAACATTTTGGTCCAGTATTTGGTGCAAAAGAATGTTTTGGATAAAAGTGCTTTGGCTTTGATCAGTAAGTCTGTATCAGACTCTGACATGAAAATAAAAGAATTAATACTAAAATACAAGATAGAATAGAGTTAAGAAAGCTTGAACTTCAGAAAGAAGAAAAACAAATGTAGTTACAACTGGATAAAGGGGAGAGAGAGATAGAAGCAAATACAGTTACAGAAAGAAGAGAAACAAATGCTATTGGAGAATGAGGAGAGAGAGAGAGAAACAAATGCAGTTATAGAAAGAAGAGAAACAAATGCAATTAGATAAGAAGAAAAGAGAGAGGAAAATGCTGTTGGAGAAAGAGGAGAGAGAGACACAAATGCAAATGCAAATGCAATTGAAAATGCAAAAGGAAAAGGAAGAAAGGGAGTATCAGTTTAGATGAAGAGAATTAGAGCTGGCAAGTGAAAAGCAAATTCCCACCTTACATACAAATTCAAGTTTTGATGTTATTAAGAATATTAGGTTAGTGCCCCTTTTAGAGAAAAAGAAGTAGACAAATATTTTCCTAAGTTTGAAAAAATTTCTGAAAATTTGAAATGGCCAATGGAGCATTGACTCAATTATTACAATATGTATTTACTGGTAAATCAAGTGATATTTACAATTCACTGTCAATACAGCAAAGTGCTGACTATGATCTGGTTAAAGAATGCGTCTCAAAGAGTTACGAGTTAGTCACTGAGGCTTATCGGCAGGAACTATAAAAAAGAAGCTGGACAAACTCACGTCGAATTTTCAAGAGAAAAAAGCAGTTATTTGATCGATGGTGCTTAACCAAGAAAGTTGATCAAGATTACAAAAATCTCAGACAACTTGTATTACCTGAATAGTTCAAGAACTGTGTCCATAGTGATGTTAAGACTTATCTTGATGAGCGTAAGGTCGAAACCTTGAAGAAAGCTGCTCGTACTGCTGACGAGGATTTCTTAGCTCATAAAGTTTCTTTTGTAGCAAGTCTTCCACTCAGCAGTCTTCTGGTAAAAAGGTATTTCAGCCTAATAAGAGCCCTTCTAAAGTTCACTCTGGCAGAACTTTTAGAAATCAAGCTTCTGATAAGTTTGATCAGAAATCCTTATCTCTTCCTACATGTACCTATTGCAAGAAGAAAGGACACGTTATTTCTGATTGATGCAAATTAAAAAATAAGCATCAGAAGCAAGACAGACCTATTCCAAATGCTCTTATTTTTAAGTGGTCAAGGTCACGGTCATGTATTGAAAGCAATACATTTGTTGGGTCTAATCAACGCCAGTCTGATTTTATTATTGAGAATTATGAACCATTTATGTCGAAGGGTTCTATATTAATCTTGGGTGATTCGGCCGATCCTATCCCTATTAAAACGTTAAGGGACACAGGAGTTTCTCAGAGTCTTTTATTATAAGGCACTTTGCCTTTTTCTGAGAAGTCTTCTTCTAATGATAGTTTTCTTATGCAGGGAGTAGAATGCGGCTTCGTTAATGTTCTTCTCCATTGTGTAAATTTGTCATCGGACTTAGTCTTAGGACCTGTGACAGTCGGAACAATGACTTCTTTACCCGTTGAGGGCATTCATTTATTACTAGGCAATGACCTAGCTGGATATAAGGTTGTGGTTAATCCATTTGTAACTGACAAACCTTGTTTGGATCAGAAAGTCGATCCTATTGAAAAAGAATACCCTGATTTATACCAGCTTGTGCAGTTACAAGAGCTATGGCAAAGAAAGCTCTTGAAAACGATGTTGATCAGGAAAGTATTCCTGTAGCTGACACATGTATTGGTCAGGCTTTTGATGAGGTCACTTTCACTCCTTGTTCGGATCAATCGAAGGGTATTGATCACAGTGATCCTCTTTTAACTACTCATTGTCTTTACTCTAATCAGGGTGACAAACGACAATCACTTGTCGTCGAACAGGAAAAAGATCCTGAGATCTTCTATTTGTTTCAAAGGGCTATTAGTAAAACTGAAGCCCCTGAAGAACCTGTCTGTTATTTATTTCAAAATGGAATTCTTATGAGAAAATGGAGGCCTCCTGAGGTACCTGCTGGTGACGAGTGCTCAGTGAACTATCAAACTGTAGTTCCAAAATCGTACAGACATGATATTCTTAGTCTGGCCCGTGAAACCCCTTTGGCTGGTCATTTAGGGATTAATAAGACTTATCACAAGATCTTGAATCACTTCTATTGGCCAAAAATTAAAAGTGATGTTTGTAAATACTGCATATCTTATCATACTTGTCAAATGGTAGGAAACCAAATCAGAAGATATCTAAGGCTCATATGCAGCCTCTTCCTCCATTTGACAAACCATTTAGTAGAATAATGGTAGACTGTGTTGGTCCCTTACCTAAGACCAAGTCAGGTAACCAATGCTTGTTGACCAAAAGGTGTGCGTCATCATGATTCCCAGAGGCAATACCTTTGAGGAATATTAAAACTAAAACAGTAGTAAAAGCTTTGATAAAGGTTTTTGTTTTCACTCAATTTGGCCTTCCCAAATCTGTCCAATCTGATCAAGGGTCAAATTGTATGTCTCGAATTTTCCTGCAAGTTATATACGAATTTAGAATCCAACAATTCAAATCTTCTGCCTATCACCTTGAGAGCGAAGGGGTTTTAGAAAGATTTCATCAAACGTTTAAAAATATGATTCGGTCATATTGTTTCGATACAGGTAAAGATTGGAATGAAGGCATTCACTTACTACTGTTTGCTGTTAGGGAATGAGTTCAAGGATCTTTAGGATTCAATCCCTTGGACTAGTTTTTGACATACTGTGAGTGGACCATTGAAGTTGTTAAAAGAGAAACGTCTTTCAAATGAAGATACTGGAATAAATCTGCTTGATTATGTTTCCAGGTTTAGGTTTAAGTTGTCAAAGGCTTGTGAGGTTGCAAAAGCTAATCTGCACTCTACACAGTCAAACATGAAAGTAAGGTATGATCAAAATACAAAGGAAAGAAGTTTTCAGCCTGGTAATAGAGTTCTGGCTCTCTTGTCCATACCACAAAATCCTCTTCAGGCCAATTATTATGGTCCCTACACAGTTGAAAAGAAAGAAATTGATTTAAATTACATCATAAGTACTCCTGGGAGGCGAAAACAAAAACAACTTTGCCACGTAAACATGTTAAAGGAGTATGTTGAGAGAGATAGCCAAGTTAATCATGCAATTAATTTAGTTGTACCTGTCCCACTCAGTGAGGATTTAAGTGAAGGAGTGCAATCGGACACTATTGATTTTGGAGTGATAAATCTTTGGAATTCAGAAATTATGAATTATCTGGACCAGAAACTTTGACATTTGCAACAACAAGAAAGGAATGAACTTAAACAACTATTACTTGAACAGGAGCACTTATTTCCAGATGTTCCTAGAAGAATAAACAAAATTTACCATGACGTTGTAATTATAAATTCCAAACCTGTGAAACAACACCCATACAGGATTAACCCTCTCAAACAGGAATACTTGAAAAAAGAACTTCAGTATTTGCTGGAAAATGATTTTATCGAACCGAGTAAAAGTGGCTGGAGTTCACCATGTATACTTGTTCCGAAACCAGATATACTTTCCGTATGTGCACTGATTATAGAAAGGTGAAGAGTGTGACTAAAACAGATTCATTTCCATTACCAAGAATCGATGACTGCATTGATAAAATTGGAAATGCAAATTATGTCACCAAAGTTGACCTTCTGAAAGGATTTTGGCAAATTCCACTGACGGAAAGGGCAAAGGAAATTTCGACATGTGTGACTCCAGATGAACTTTATCAATATAAGGTGATGCCGTTTGGGGTTAAGGGTTCGCAAAGTTCTTTTCAACGTTTAATGAACATGATTACCTTGGTCAAGATAACTGTGATGCTTTCATCGATGATGTCATCATCTACAACGACACTTGGAAAGAACATTTAGCGACAGTTCGGAAATTCGTTGACAGACTCACGGATGCAAGTTTGACAATTTATTTATCCAAAAGTGCGTTTTGCCGTGCTTGTATAACATTTCTAAGACATATGCTGAGACATGGAAAAATTAAACCTATAGATGCTAAGGTCAAGGTTATCTCTGAATTCCCTGTGCCTGTCAGTAAAAAGCAACTGATGCGATTTTGGGGTATGGATGGATACTATCGGAAATTTTGTCCCAATTTTGCCATAATTGTTGAACCCCTGACAAATTTATTGGGCAAGAAAACCAAGTTTGTTTGGACTGAAAAATGTCAGGAGGCTTTTGATAAGTTAAAAGCCACACATAAAAGTGTACCAGTTCTTACAGTTCCAAATTTCAGTCAATCATTTAAACTGTCTGTTGATGCAAGTGATGTTGGGGTTGGAGCAGTATTGATTCAAGAAGATAAATATGGTGTTGATCGTTAAGTGTGTTATTTTTCTAAGAAATTAAATAAGCACCAAACAAATTATTCTACAGCTCCTTCTCTGATTATTGTGTTTAGTGATCACAACCCCTTTACTTTCATCGGCAAGATGAAAAACTAAAAATCAAAGATTATTAAGGTGGAGTTTGTTGTTACAGGAATATGATATTGACATCAGGCACATCAAGGAAAAAGACAATTTAATAGCCGATGCACTTTCCGGTGTATAAAAATATATTATTTCATGTATACTTTGTATCATTCATAAGATTTCTACTTATGTTATTCTTTTTTATAAACCTTAGGTATAATTGACCTATGGTAAAAAGAAAGCTTTATTATATAAATCTGTCTTCTTTCTTTTTTTTTTGGGGGGGGGAGGGGGTAAGTGCTATGTATATTTAATTTAATTGTTTGGTTGTTAGTTGTACTTTTTTTAAAATTCCATTACATTTTATTGTATTGTAACTTTGTTTTATTGGATTTAATATTGTCCAGAATTCAGTTTAGTTCTGTTTGACCTGACTAATGTTTTTTATTTCATTGATAAGCAACTAATAATGGAAACATTGTATCTAGTTTCTGACCTTGTCTCCAAAATCAGTGACAGTTTAGGTAAACATCTTTTTTAATTTTTTTATCTTTCTCATAATAAAAATTGTTAAGTTGAATCAAGGTCATACCTGGATTACGTGATGAGTGGCATGTATCAATTGTTACAAACTTCTATTTTTTCCAGAGGGATGAACTTTTTACCCTCATCCGGGTAGAGAAATGTTAGATTGTGTCCGCCCTTTACCTAAGACCAAATTAGGCAACTAATACATGTTGATGATTACGTGTGCGTCTACAAATTGTCCAGAAGCTATTCCTGTAAGGAATACTAAAACTGAGGCCTTAGCAGTAGCTTTGGTAAAGTTTTTTTTTTTCACACATTTTGGCCTTCATAGAAATGCAGTAAAAGAAACAGACAAAGGTATTCATTTGTTATTGTTTCATGTTAAGACATCTGTTCAAGATTATTTTAATAGCTGGCACTTAGGTTTTTATAAAGTTAGGAAAAAGTGAGCGACTTAAAATAAAGTATTCAAACTCCTGGGTGGCGAGATATATTTAATGTTTTCCTGCTAATATCGCAGGAGTATGTTGCCATAGATAACCATGTAAATTATCCAATTAATGTGGTAGTACCTGTCCCACACCCACAATATTTGAACGAAAATGAGAAATCGGATAATGGTGACCTTGAAATGAGTAAGCTTCGCAATACTGAAATTTTGGACAATCTAGACATGAAATTTTCACATGTGCTGCCACAAGAGACGAACGAACTGAACCGGATACTAAAAGAATATGAACACTTGTTTCCAGATATTCTAGCATGAACAAATAAGATTGTCCACGACGTTGAAATAGTAAATGCTATGCGTATAGAACAATATCCCTATAGGATGAATCCTCTCAATCAGGACTATTTGAAGAAAGATGTTCTGTGCTTGCTGGAGAATGTCTTTATCGAACTTTGTATTGTATTCTTGTGCTAAAACCAGATAAGACTTTCCTTATGTGTACTAGTTATAGAAAATTAAACAGTGCCACGAAGACAGACTAATTTCCAATTCCCAGGATCGATAACTGCATTGACAGGATTGGAAATGCCAAATACGTCATTAAGTTTGACCTCTTGAAAGGATTCTGGCAAATTCCACGTGCGGAAAGAAATTTCAGCATTCGTGACTCTAGATGGACTTTACCGATACAAAGCCATGACCGTTTTGATGAAGGGTTATCCCAGCTATTTCCAACGTCTGATCAATATGATAACATTCGATACTGGAATTGCGACACTTACATCGATGACGTTATCATCTACAACGACACCTCAAAGGACCACATGGAAACCATCCAGACGTTTTTCGAAAGGCTCAGTAAAGCAAATCTGATAATCAACTTGAGTAAAAGTGATTTTTCCGTGATTGTGTTACCTTTAAGGATATATTGTGAGACAAATAAAACATACAGAAGTTCAGGTTAAGACCATTTATTAGTTCCCTTTACCTATCAGTAAGAATCAACTGATACGATGTTTAGGTATGGCTGGTTATTATCGGAACTTTTGCTCTAATTTTTCCATGATTGCCGAATCCATCACGAGTGTGTTAAGCACGAAGACCAAGTTTCTCTGGTAAGACAAATGTCGGGAGGCTTGTGATAAGTTCAATGCCATAATAAAACGTGCACCAGATCTCACAGCTCCAGATTTTACGAAATCATTCAAAATGTGTATAGATGTGGCTTAGGGGTTGGTGGAGTACTGTTACAGGAAGACAGCAATGGTGTGGATCATCCAATAAGCACCAAAGATATTATTCCACGATAGAAAAGGAGTGTTTGGCTTTGCTGATGGTCTTACAAGACTTGGAGCCACCATTCTAGCGCAAATTCTTCTTCAATTGTTGTCTTCAAGGAGCACAACCACCTCACTTTCATTAACAAAATAAAGATTCAAACAAGAATCAAAGACTCTTGCAATGGAGTCTGATGTAACTGTCGTATAATATCAAAGTTAGGCACATCGAGGGAAAGGAAAATCATTGCCGACGCACTTTCGGATGCACAACAGTGCTGTAGTGCATTGTTTTGTATACATGATTATATCATTCATCTTCCTATGCAATATCAATTACATGTATGTTTGGCATTTGCTAAAAGAAGGTTTAATTGCATAAATCTTTCTACTTTTTAATGAGAAAGGTGTAACGGATATCTATATCATATATTATTTTATAATATAGTTTTTTTAAGTCATTTGGGTTAATGACATATTATTTAAAATTCTTTAATTCTGTGGTTGGCATGTACTACAAGAAGAATTTTGGACTGTATTTTCTTCATTAATAAGTCAAGGTTATTGCCAAATTCACCTCAACGACTAATTCGGTCAAAGTACGCCACGAAATTGTTCAATGGAGGTCATGTCAAGATCACATCATCCTTGGAGAACATCTGTAGCCAAGATATGTCATCTATGCCTTAATTGATGGTTGGCTCAATATTAAAAAAGTCAAATATAGAATGTTCAAGATATTCCACAATAAATAATAATTTAAATACCTTGAATCTTCTCTAGTAATTCAGATTTGTTGAGTTGGTGTGGATGTAATGGCTGTATAAAGGACTTAAGTATGCAGCATATCATTCTTCAGTTATATTTCGGCCTTGTTAGAGTAAGAGAGGACATCATAGTTCTTTATAATTTGTTTGTTGAAGTTACACAGCTGAAAACACTTATTCTAAACATACAGTTCTATTATGAATTATTCAAGATCTTGAAGATGTAATAATTTGGTTGAATTAATATGATTCCATTTTACAGTAAACAGAGTGTTTTACAAAAAAATGTCTGAAACAGTATTTATTTTAGCATGTATTTACCGAAATTGGTTCTAGACGTAGATCGGTTTTCAAAGAGACGTTAGACTTGTTTCTTTTGGGGAAGGTATTTACTGGCTTATACATTTGGTCTGTTCAAAACTGCACATATTTGTCCAATAAAAATTAATAATGACAAATATTTTAAAAATATTGTATATATTTTCTGCATTAAAAAGATTGATGAATCATCAATAATACCTGCATGTGACAATTTAGTATCCATACGAATATCAATACTAACTGCCAAGGACACACCTTGAGCAACCACTCTGAACCTAAGTCTAAGCATTTCATCATGTGGCTCATGTTACTGATGTAACCAAAGTTGTTAGTAATTACTAGAGTATGAACATGCAAGAGTAATCATCATGTTTATGATCATACTCTGATATATCAAAGAACTCATCGTCAACTAAGAACAATGTGTAACTCCAACTGTCAAAATCACAATTACAGACCAGTGGAATCTTAATTAACATGACAGAACTGTCTCTCTCCAAAAGTGTGTATTTACTTCTGCACTCAGTCATATTTGATTTATTGATGGGCTAGAGCGAACTCCTATCTGAAAATAGCAGTACGATTAAGTGGAGGTAAACAATCGGTCTTCAAAAAAGGGAAAAAGTATGAAACAATCAGTCACTCTAAATGATAATGATATTAATAATAGAGATGGTAATAACCAACAATAATGATAAACAAATAAAAATAATCTTAATAATATACATGATGCTAATATGCTTTAGCAAGTGTAAAGAGAAAAGTAATATTTATGGACATCAGATGCAATTATTATCATTGGAATTTTCCAACCAATATTGACGGTACTAAGTTAAGATTTAGTCATGCACCTGTCACTTTTCTATTGTTTGAAAGTGAGTTTGAGAGAGTTCAGCCACGGATCAAACTTGAATTTAATATTATATGTGTAATATGATTCTTATTTGGTGTTAGCTGTCCTTATTTGCATGCAAGCAATTAAACGAATGTAGCGATGAAACTTTAAGTGTGAATAAATATTTGGCAATCTATGATTTTTTTTTTTACTTTGTTCCTTCTTCAACTGGACAAAACTACTATCCATAAGACGCTTCTTGCTCAGAATAGTGATGCCAATCAGGTTAAATACTCAAGGAGAAAAATATAATACTTCCTGATATTTTAATTTTTTATTGGTAGCGAAAACAGATATGTGAAAAATGTGAAGAAAGTGCAGCGCTCTACCTACAATGAGCTTATACATTTTTAATTTATCAGTTTCTTGTCAGTCATCGATCAGTAATGGATCTAAAAACCAAGTGAATAATGCCAATTACACAAGTTTCCTTCCTCAATGTAAAATTTATTTGCATACATTTGTTAAACTCCAAATTTTCCTTGTGCAAATTTTCGAAGTCCGTTAACTGTAAGTGTATGGATGAATTCAAGACAAAAGTTTCCATCTTTAGAGCATGCATTCACAGGCTGAATCTCTCAAAGTCCAAATTTCTAAATGCTATTTCCATGTGGTGTACATCAAGATGCTGTTATGATGCATATGTTTTCTATATTACTTTGCATAATCCAAATACATGGACCCAGTTTAATCCACTATGCCACAGTAACTTGTAGAACATGCTCCACAATGACTTGCAAATATGGCTAATTTGTAAAGGAATTTCGCTATTTGCTATCATCTACTATAAATTATAGTTCTCACTGAAATATACATTCATTTGCTTGTTGAAAAGAACTGAAAATGTTTGTGTTGTTAAAGTTTGTAGTTTTTATTTGAGGGAGCAATTTTATCAGGCAACTGTAATAATAATACCTACTCAACCATGTTGAGCCAGATATTAGTTCCAAGCCATAATTTTCTTTCTCATACTAATAAAACAGGAGATATAATTACAATAAAATTTCAAAAGATGTGTTAATCATGTGCACTCATAACCATAAGTATCCTCTAAATAACCCAAACCTCACATCTAACGATTGGCCGTATTTCATATTTAATACTGCACTTATTCCTTTAGTAATTATTCTCATGAGGATTGGCTGTTTTCTTTGTATAATGTTGCGTATGTGTTTATTATCAAATAAAGAGCAGTTGTGTGTATGAAAAAAGAAAAAAAAAACCAAAAAACAAAAACAAAAACAAAAAAAACCCCAATGCAATCCGAAAATGCATGAAAATAAAGATGTAAAAGAAACATAACTATATTTAAGAAATATATTGCCATAAACGTATATCTCCACAGATAGTTATGTTTTTATTATGGATGATCTTCAGACGATTGCGAAAGAAATGCTTTCATTACACTTTTATGAAGGTGTTAACACAAAGCTACTGGACATGTACTGAATACTCAATGTTCATTATGTCAAATCATTTAGTAATCTTTTCGCTGCTGAACTTGAAAGACAACGAAATTTATTCCCACACTGCAGTACATGGACTGATTTTTTTCCACTGATTTATTAAATTTGTGGTACTTGATCGATATAAACCAGACATTGATTAATCAAACATCGACTTGTTGACTCAGTTAATATACAACACTTTGACATAAAAAGCCGTGCACACTTTGAAACATCAATATTCAGTGTTGGAAATACTGCAAAATTATCTAGTTCCGGCCATGGTATCAAAACCTTCGAAAAGAATATTTGACATTTTGAATTCACAAAGTCATCAACAACCCCTATCCTTTTTCAGAGTAAATTAAAATAAATCAGATCTGCCTATCAAAGCCGTATGTCCTGGTATGCAGATAGTTCAAACAATGAAGACAGAGCTGGAGTTACCATTGCAACACTCCAAGGCGCCATCTTGAGCCAGTTGCCGGAGAAAGTCTCAATTGTTACTGCAGAAGTTGCGGCCTTAAGGTTTGAAATACTTTGAAACATCTCCAAAAAATATTATCATCTCTTCGGATTTCCTTTTCAAGTGGAAAGCCTTGCAAAATCTTAAATCAGACAAACCGTTATTATACCAGATACGATTATTACAGAACCAGTCCGGGAAAAGTATGTTGTACTGTTGGCTCCCTAATCACACTGGCATAAGAGCAATGTAAGCGCAGATAGAACAGTTAAAGCTGTCCTGCAGTCTCCGAATGGAAGACACCATGTACTGACTTCAAATATTGCATAAATCATGGATCTTACATGTGTTACATTTATCTGATTTTAAAAAACATCTTCCAGATCTTTGACATACTTGCATTTTATATTCTATATTTTTGTACTTAATTTTACTTTTATTTGGAAGAGTTTATCTTCCTAAAGTTTTGTGCAATTATTTTTTAACATTTTTCCAACTAAGCCTTTCATTGGTACTATCTAATAACTTTTGTGCCGAGGTGCCCTAAAACAACTACGTACATATTTCTTCCATTAAAAATGTACCAGGCAACATGTCAAAGTAATATAAGTAGTTAAATTAAATTCTATTAAGTGGTGAATATAGTTTTGCTGATGTTATATTTAATGAATTGTACAGTCAAATAGGACTTTAGAGAAACTGGCGATTACTAAGGTTGGCGTTATATAATTGGTGTGAAGTCAAGGTTGTACTATAGAGTCAAGCCCAGTAAAATGGTTTTATGGGTTCCAGCTGCATATGGGACTTAGATACAATAAACTTCAATTGAACATAATGCACCTATTTTGGTATATTTACATTTATATATTAGTAATAGGTAAGTTTTTGTCTGCATCTTTTTTAAATACACAGTATCAAAAAGTTCAATAACGTGTATATGTGTGTGTGTTATTTTACAGCACAGTCATACAATTTTATATTAATTGTGGGAGGAGTTTGGAAGCAAATGTTTGTCATTTCAGGTTTCTTTTAACAGTATGAGTAGTGCATTTCTCCAGCTTAAGTAAGTCATTTCGTTTGCTATATCCCAGGTGTTTATCTTGCTTCAAGTTCCAATGCATTTGATAACGGAGCACATGGCTATCTTAACTGCACAGTTGTGGGAGAAAGAGTTTCCAACCTGTCATGGTACTATGAAGCACACAAGATATATCAATCCAAATATTCAAGAATACAACTGAAGGATATATTCAGCGCCTCTACCAAATCAGTTAGCAGCACCATAAACTTCCAACCAGTCCAAGAGTCGGATGCTGGTATGCTTTCAACTAATATGAAAAGGAGTATTCTGTAAACGTCATTTTTAGGATGAAAATTAATATTTTATGACATAAACAATTTGAGTTTGACATATATAAAGTACAATCATTTTGAATTTGTGTCAAGGGTTTTTATATTGGAGGTCTGTTTGTTAATGTGAGAATCTTGTGAAAGGTCAAACATTAAACCATTCTTCTTGAAGATTTATAATATCTTGAACAATCACTTATGCACATTGTACATTGTCCTTTTTGAACTGACATAATTTAGTTTCTCTGTGAACACATACCTCCCTAAAATATCATCTACCAAATTTTTGATTATCGTCATGTGCATTACGTTCCGATTTAACTTTCTATGATGCGTATCTATTACTAACAATGTAATCTCTGCTAAATCATAGTATATGCTGTTTGTTGAATTTTATTATTATTATTATTATTATTATTATTATTATTATTATTATTATTATTAACCAGAAATAAAAGAATAGACTCTGATCGAGGCATGCATTGTACCACAGTAGAGATGTCTCCTGTAGTTGGGTATACTTCTACATAAGTGAATGTGGTACCATCATTCTGGATAATATTATTTGACAATATTCATTTCATTATGTAATGCCCTCCTATGTGAAGAAATCCTTATCAGTCTATTATGTCTATGTATAGGTCTGTATGAGTGTGTTGGCAGTACAACAGCTGGTGAGACAATACCAGTGGGTCGTGTCCGATTGAATGTTAATGTCGTTCCAAAGATTAGCATTTCCCCACTAAGGCAGACAGTCGAAATGGGATCAAATGTGAGCTTAACCTGTTCATTAGTAAGCAACGCAGCAATGATAGTATATGACTGGTATCAAGATGACAAAAAAATCCACAGTGAATCTAAATATTCAGGTAGGTATGGATTCTTTGATTAATTTATGAATTGTTACTGCAGGAAAGAACAGCAACACCAAAACAAAGCAACAAGGACATCACGATCATAAATACTGTCCAAGTTTTCAACTAGTTAATTACTTTTTGTTTTGATATAATTCTGGCTAAACACAAAAATACACTCCATATTTGCTATAACAATCCACAGAAACATTCTTAAATATTATATTGTTAGGCTGGCCAACAAAAATGAGGTGTATCATATTTACCTTTTTGGGTAGACATTCTACCAGTTTTAACTATTACTCTTTGTAAAAACATAAGGTCTCATTGATGTAAGCCAGTCTTATCAATCAAAAATGGTTTTAATCCGGTACATTTAGATATAGCAAATGATTATGTGCAAGTTAAATGATGGGATGTTATGATACTCTGAGGTACCGGACACAGTGTGCCACTGTTTTTCCATGCAACAAAGAGAATGCAGTCATCTCAATTCGATACTGAAAATGCAAATCGAATGTAGTGTTCAGTCATATCATACATCAAGTTAACACATCATCAAAATGTTGTAGAATTGCCTCAAACTCCAACCCACACCCATTCGAGTTATAGATTTGCTCCGCATACAGAGGTAGATATGACCCACCAAAGCCTTCTAACTTGCTAATATTGCGATAATTACAAAATAGTTCAAACAATAAACACAGTTATTAGTCAAGTCAAAATGCGAATGCAAGTTGATTTCCTTTTTTTCTAACTGGCAATCATACATTCTTCTTCTTCTTCTTCTTCTTCTTCTTCTTCCTCTTCTTCTTCTTTTTCTTCTTCTTCTTCTTCTTCTTCTTCTTCTTCTTCTTCTTCTTCTTCTTCTTCTTCTTATTATTATTATTATTATTATTATTATTATTATTATTAAAAGCGACAACTCTTGCTGATAGGCGGGGGCAGCTTTTAGTATTCTTGAAGGGACTCTAGTGGTTATGAAGAAAAACAACCTTTAAAGTTTGACAACATCTGATATAATGAGATCTCTATTTTCAGAGGGTGATCACATTAATTTGAAAATTAATATCCCTTGAGGATTTAAATCAAAATGCAAAATTTTGTAATGTAGAAAATTATTAGTATTGTGACAATAAAACCTGACAGATGTTTTAAAAGACAGAAACATAGATAAATCGAAATACAGATACATATATTCTAGCCTTATTTCGGATTTAAGATATTTTATAATATGTATTCTTTGTTGAAGCAAACAGAAAGACATTTATCTGCTAAACTGATAATGATTTATTTTGTTTGCTGCCAAATTATGCTTCCTGTTTCAACTTCATGCATATTATATTTATCTTTTTGATCCTCTTTAGATCCACTTGGCTCAGGTTCACGCTTGGATATCATAAATGTTGTACGTTCATCAACATACTTGTGCAGCGGGAATAACTCTGCTGTTGTCATGAATGCTTCAGCTAACATTGACGTTCGTACCAACTATTATTGTAATTATGATACAGACTTGAGGGGGCTTATATGGGATGTCACCAATGGAGGTGTCATATCAACACAAAGCTGTCCATCAGGATCTACAGGTTGTTCATGTGCATATACTACCTGAATTATGCTAAAATATCTAGGCAATATTATCATATTTCTTCTTCAAATACGTTACTGGAGCATAATATCTTAGGAGTACTACTACAACCTCACAAATCTAGCCCTCCAGGCTAAACTCTCTTAGGTAAAAAAACTAAAGGTTTTACGCCCACATTGGTGGAAGTTAGATAGAGTGCTTTCTCCTTGATATAGGATTGGAGAAAAATCCCGTATATTATCCAGTTACTACTTCCACTCGTGCTAAGTACCAAGCTCTCTTCTGACAGAGAGCCTTCGCAATTCATGCACAAGTATTCTGGAAGTTTTCCACCTTAAAACAAGTTGAAGGAATGTTATCTTTGAAGGTAAGTATACAACATCTATAAATTTTCAACATTTCTCTTCTTTATTTCGTTGACGACACAGTTTCTGACATGTTAGTGTTATCATTTTGCAATCCTCATACACTTAGGTGCCTTTAGTACGTACCTTCATGGGCTGTCACACTGGTGGTGTTACGTTGTGAAAATCAAGGGGCGGAAATAAGTTGATGGATCACTGTCGCTCATGTCGGTCCCTGCTTCCATTGCCAAGAACAGGTTCCCATTCATAGGGAATCAAATTTTTTTAAATGAAATCATGTGTACTCTGGACACTTCATCTCGAGGTCATCTATAGGACCTATTGTCAACTCTGAAGTGGTGCTTAAGAAAGACCGCGCCATTACATCGAGGTCACGCCTTTTCTTACCCCTCGCTGAGGACAACATAACAGCACAGACATTTCGTAATGGATAAAATGGGTTATTCGTTCCCCACGTCAGAAAATAACCACACACCAAATTAATTCCTTAGCTTCGAATCTCGGCTTACGAAGTTAGGGCAATTGCCGCAAACATTGAATTTGAGCGAAATTGTTCTGTGTTATTATCCATGTTCATGGATAGAGAACTGAGGCTATTTATCCAGCTTTAATCTCAGAAATCTTTCATCCTAAAGGACTGAAATCGATCTGGGAGGACCTATAGCCATGGCGCAACACATTACCTTCTCATGTCGTTCGACAGCTTCATAAAGAGGCGGCTTAGCTATTTCCACTGGTTTGCAGGCGGGAAAATTGATCCGTTTTGTAGACACTCCCCGACACATGGAGTCTACTCTCCAGCTGGGTTGTCTAGAAGCTGTCGAACTTACCTTAGGTGACTGGAAATGGTCATTCTGGGGGTAAGGGATGTATCTCCCTCCACCTCTTACATAGTCTTCGAAGGTATTATGATCGGGTAACGTATGTCAAGAAAAAAACAAATATTTCTTTAAAAATATATTTTGCCAATAACAATTACCCAATCATAACACCCATACACGCTCCCAACATTCTCGTAGTTACAGTCATATAGAGAGCGTGCCTGCACTACAATAGCAACTGATGAATTCGCTGGATTTTTCCCCAGTCTCTGGGGTCATGTATCAGGAGTACATCACTCTATGTAACCACCACCTAGCTGGGCAGATAACATTTAGCTTTTTAGCTAAAACGTTTTAGCCATCGGAGGGCGGCATTTGTTGTGCGTAATAGTACTTCTCCTTAGGTACTATGATAGGTAAGTATTATTGAAGTAACGTATTTCACCAGACAGAATGGTTCCTTAATGCTAAAAGTACATGTGTTTACCTTACCTATGTAACACTAATATTTACGAGTAATTTGCTCTTCTGTATGACCCACTTTAAATTAAGAAACTGTTATAAAATACAAAGTATAAAGTACAAATATTCTTCTTCACCGTGTATTTTCATTTGTGTGTCTACTGGATTACATAAACATCATTGTTTCCTAAAATAATTTGCTCATTCTTCTGCAGAGAATGTCTTTAAAAATCAAATACCAATTGTGTAAATCTTCTTCATTACATACACATTTGATCCTGCATGGTTGAGCTAGCATTTAGTAGAGATGTTTAATCCATATTTTTGTATTCCATGCCCATAGTGGAACTGTTTAGATATTTCGCCGAAATCTGCACAGCTATCTTCTAAGATATACCGAATCAAATGTTTTTACATATCTCTATTTGTTTTTAATTATGTTTACAAATTAGTGTAAATGGTATATGATCAAACCATTTGGAAAGCATAAAAAACTGTATTTATGTTTTGTTCTTGGATATTCGAAAGAACTTGTCGGATATGCTGTATGAATACATATCGGCCTGAAATATCCCTGTAACATAACAAAGTCATTTTCTCGCTGAACTCAAAACAAAACACTTATGTATCTCTATGTATTTATATACACTAGGCACTTAGAAGTGTTGAATTAGGGAAACAAACAGATTTGGTGCAAATTGCATCATCTGACACACACACACACACACTCACACACACACATACACACACACACACACACACACACACACACACACACATATATATATATATATGAGCATATATACATGCTATGTATATATATATATATATATATATATATATATATATATATATATGTTATATATATATATAAGTACTTTATATCGGTAATGTGGTAAAGAACATTCTCTATATAATTCATAATTTGTTATGAGCTAAATATTTATCTCTTTTTGATATGTAAATTTGTTATCCTTCTTCTCACTCGTCCTTACTTCAGAAAAGGTGATAAATATATCTCATCCAGCAGCCTTAGTGCATACCTTGCTTTTAAAATAAATTAGTAACAATACTGTGCTTGTGGATTTATATTTAGAGATGAAACTTTTTTATATATATCTGAAACTGCATCTTATCACTACAAAATGGAGAACTATATAGAGATAGATAGGATAGTCTAGTAGTGGAATAATACATATTTTGATAGCAGTAGAACACCTCCTGATTTTATGCATTGCTTTTCTGTTCCGGTATGCTATGTCTCCAGTCCAAGCTAATATTCCTTCCTCCAATTGGTAATTTGCGGATCAGAGTTACAAAGAGTATGATCCAAGTCTGACTCTTTAGTAATAACCACCATTCGAAATACCCTTCCTAATTTTTTCTTACACTGATTCTGCAAGTTAACGTGTCAGGAATCTCAAATGAATTTAACCTTTGCTGCTGTTGCTATACGCACTCTTGGTCAATTATTTCTATTTTTATTGAGTTTTTCACCCAAATTTTTGCATAACTGAGCGTATTCTTATGGTTTGCTTATAATTGTGACTACTATTTGCACCTTGTTCAGTTTAGTGGTACTTCCAGTCATTGTTCCCCTTCTGTACCTGTGTCTGGGCAAGTATGGTATTCTCTGTTCGCAAAAGGGATCTGAGGAGCAGACAATAATTATGACTTCCGTGGTTCAGAGATTGCTAAAAGACTAATGATCCCTGACATTCGATCTGATGAAGATAAAACCAGTGATCTCGTTGGAAGGATCAGAGGTGGGTTTGTGTAACAGGTCTTCTTTACCTCACCATGTACTGGGCATGGACCACTGGCTACTGGGTTTCGCGTACTGGTCACCAGTCACAGCAATGCTCCTTAAGAAACTTGACTCCAGGTTGAGCTTTTTTAATCTAGGGATATGAACAGGTCGACACCGACTTATTTTGCTATGCTACTGTCCAATATTTTTGAGGGTATGGAGTCGGATTTTACCAGCCCACACAGGGAAGCTGATTAGATCATTATCCCCTCTTCCCTATTTTCCTTTTAATCCTTGCGGGACTTGTCGACCTCCTCTTCTGTTTATTGAGTTGTCTTTCACCTTCATCATATCATGGATGTCTATATCTTGATTTCAAGGTATGGATACATTACATGCCGTGGATTGGCTCCGTCACCTCTGGCCTCGTTCTACAAAAAGAGACAGCCCGCCACTCTCTTACAAGTGCTGTCAGAATCAGAATCAGAATCTCATTCACCTTGGAGGACAGCTGGTAGGGTTAGTCCCGTTACCCCGTGATTGTTCACACGACAAAACCAGTATATAGTATCTCTCACCCCAGTGAGACATGATGAACAGTACCTTTCTGCTTTGTCTCGAAAGCAAACTCAGGATAACGACATTCTTCCTATGCCAGCGTATACTACTGAGTTCCCACAGAAGTCATGTTTTTCCCTTTCGGTTCCCTTGCCCGTTCCAACATGTCAGGTCGGTCATTGCCGGAGGAAGAAACCAATTCGTTTATAAAGGTCATCAAAGACATTTACAACCTTCTTCCACCAGACTTGCGCCAAAACATGTATCACTTGAAGACACTCTGATTCTTCCCAGTATAGTGCAATTGTATGAAGCCACTCATGCTCAGATCTTCTGCTGTTCCCAAACTCAGCAACGCAGCAAGCGCAAACATATTCCCTATGCTAGAAGTATGCCAGACCACAGAAGGGGTGGTTGATCCCTTCTTTGACGCTCTGGTCATTGGTCTCTGCCTCCAGTTATTGGATACGAGTCCAAACTGCTTCATCTAAGGAAAGAAGTGCACATCCGTCTATGGAAGAGTTCAGCTGAGAGAATGGAAAAGAACCAAATCCCGGACTTCAACTCCTAGATCTTTTCAATGTCGAACAATGCCCAAAATTTAAACTCATCTTTGATCTTTCCACCTTAAACAATTTTTTGGAGGTAACAGCTTCAGTCGGGAATACCTTAATGCCTAAAGACTATATGACCTCGACTGATCTTCAAATTCTTCCCCCTAAGCCCCACCTCCACGTTAAATGATTGATATAATAGCGACGCGCTTAAGTTCAGGTGTCCCCTTTCTCCAGTATTTGACCACTGGATTGTAAATGCCTTTAATGATTCTCTTTTGAACGACCTTATTAGATGCTGATCAGTGGTAACCCATCCTGATCTAATCCCCAGTCTAGTGTAACTGGATATAATCTCTTCTCAGGACTTCATGTACATGGGGATGAATTTCCTTACCAAACAAGGGAGTGTTCGCGTTGCACCAGAATTATCACACAGAGTTTACTTCGTTGTTTGCCCATCTTTACCTCACTGTCCTGAACCTTGCAACGCTGCTACATAATTGGTTGCCTTAGGGAGATTTTAGCTAAGTCATCTCCAGTTCTTGCTCCTAGCATACTGTAAACGAAACAGGGACCCATTATCAGCTTGGATCATCCTGGCTGGGGACTGCCAGAAGTCCCAATTAACGCTCCTGAGCCACACTTTGTACACAGACATATCACATTTTGGATGGGGTGCACACCTGGAGGCAGAAGGAGTAGTCCTTCAGGGACTATGGTGTCAGGAAGAGGCGGCCATTCCTATAAACAACCTAGAAGTGTCGGAAGTGATTCTAGCCTTCTGAGTGTGTGTTAATCTCGTAAGGTGTCATGTATTATGATCGCATCTGACAACACATCAGTAACCGCGTGCCTTATGTATCAAGGAGTTACACACTCCTTATATTTGTATGGGGTCTGGAATAGTTTTAATATTTTCCAATGGGCAGTTTCAAATGAGATCACTCTTAAAGTCTGAATATCCTGGTAGAGAATTTGTCCAGATGAGGATCTGTACTCTTCATTGAATGGTCCATGCACCAGTTGGACACAGAGAAAATTTTTTTAAAATGTGGCCAATAGTTAAATATTGTGCTATGAGAATGAACAAGCTCCCTCTTGGTTTCTCTCCAGTAGCAAATTATAGAGCCTAAATAGATGCCATCAGTCTAAAGTCTGACCAACTTTAACATTTCCATTCCTCAAATATATCTGCAGGTTCTCCACCAAGTCAGACTCTGCACTTCTCGGTTGATCCTGATGGCTCTCCTCCACGTGGATCCTGTGGTCTTGGTTCAATGATTTATCGGCCTGTTGATAGATCAGGGTAGGAGACAATCGTAGAGGAGAGTTCAGCTCTTATAGCATGGGAGGGGCTCTCAAAAGCAACAACATACAGTTTCAAAACCTTCACGCTTGGCTCAGCTCAGACAATTGACTAACCAAATTCAGTTTTCAGGAAAGAATGCTGACTTCATTGCGCAGGCAGGGATGCAATCCGTTTTCAAGGTTTACAATACCAGTTGCAGACACAGCTGTAAATGGTGCAGTAGGAACCGTTTGAACCTAGATATCCACCCTTTCATTTCTTTTTTGAGAAAAGAGAATTTCTGTTTCTGCAATTAATGGCTATAGGGCATCCCCTTCTCTACAGTCTTTCAGATGGATCCTTTCATGAGTTGTTTGGGCGTTATCGAAACATACTAATGAATCTTGAGTGAAGCTTCCTTCAATAACCTTACCGTTATGACCGTCATGCCTTGTTAGTGGAAAACGGTAGTGTACAGTTCATTGTAAACTCTGATTTGTTTTCTCTTCTTTGCATACCTGGGTCTCTAGTGAAGATTTGTCTGCCTACAATAGCTCCAGTCCATACTGAGGTTCCCATTCTCAGTTACATCTGTGCTGGAGATTATCAAGATAGGCTCTTTTGCCCATACGGAAACTTATTGTTAAATTTGGCTTCTCCTACCGTAGAAGGAAGGTCAAAATCATCTCTCCCCCCTCCCCCAACCTCTCTCTCAATAGCTTCTCTTATGTTTCAAGAGCCTAAATCCTAGAGTATTGTTGTCACTATCTAGAGATCGTATCAATCTTACACAGAAGGGACTTACTTCATGAGATTGAAGCCCACGAGTTTTGGGCTATTGGTGTATGTTTGTTCTGCTTTGAGCAGTCCTCATTAGACGACGTTATGAGAGCGGCCGTCGGGCACTCTCACCTTACCTTTCATCATCTATCTTTGCTCTTGGTTCCCAAAGTAAGTTATGTTATTCAATAAATCAACTAAACACGTGGCGAGAAGCCATTTACCAGATTACGGCGATCAGCACACATTCTGTTAGCGTAATTGTACTGATATCTTATAGCTTCTTATCCTGAGGTCATCCGTCTTTCTCCTGACTGGTAAATTCAGCAATGTAGTAGCATTAATGTATTACTGCTACTGAAATGTTGTTTTTGGAGGTAAATAATTTGAATAATTTGCCCTATAGGTAGATTTGCATGTCTTATCTAATTAAAATACGTTTCCTGTGTTTGATTAATTTAGAACTGTTGCTTAAGCACATACTTTAAAAAACCAAACAAAAATACACCTCATTTAAATAGGATTTTACTTGATGATTTTAGACTTTTAAATATCCATCGGATCAGCTAAAGGATACCTTAAGGAACAACAGCCATTATCTTTTAAAAAAAAAATTAACAAAGATTTTTATCAACAACTGTAACAACATTGCATAATTAGTATTTATAATTAGTATTTATCATTTATCCACACTCAAGGCGAAGCTACACGTGTCTGCAATGCAAATGGTACTTGGGAAGGAGCTAATTACGACCAATGTGTGAGCAACACTTTGATACGTCTTATTAATGAGGTAATGAACTAGAATCAGACAATAACTACATGCGCTATTGCTCATTAAACCCTTCCGTCACAAAAGCTCGTCGTACTTTACCTACCTTATCTCCCGAGTGCCACGATAACGTGGCTCAGTTTACCTAGCTTGTATCCCGGGTAAAGAGTGTGGATGGCAGTATTAGTCTAGGCCTGTATCCTGCACGACGAGTTAAATCTGCGTAAACCATTGGTTGATGTCACGCCATTTCCTAATTATGCCGGCAGTTTACCCAATACAATTTTAGCTTATATGGGTTGAGTGAATATGGCGCTCACCAGTTATTATGTACTTTTGAGAGAGTGACATATGTAAGGTGAAGTTGTTTGCATTTAAAACATGCACAGTGGAGAGAATGTTGGCATACCTCTATGCTACTTTGATGTAATGTGGCTGACATTTATTTGGATATTGTACTTTAGAAAATTTTAAATGATCTTAGCACACTGCTGACTAAAATGACTGATCCCTTGTGCTCCAAAAATCAGCCTGAATTTGTCTAAAGTACACTATTCTTAGCAGTTATTAAAATAGGGAAAATGAATTTTGCCAGACTAGACAATACCATCTTCTGAAAGTGCAATGAATGAATTACCAAATATATAAAATGTAAAAAAGTTATCTGCTCTTTTTTTACAATTTATCTCTGAAGTTCAGGAAGTGAAAATGACCAAGTGGAGCTAGCACTTTTATGAAAGGTGCACATCTGGAGTAAGGCCAAGCTGTATACTCTATAACCCACATTACACCCATCAATCATACACCAAAATAAAGGGAATTAAAGGTTCTTTGAACAATATCTAAGATATACAAGGTCTTTTTTAAATACCCAGTATAACCAGTGAGGAAACCCGGGGAAATGCTTTTTCTTTAAAATTCCTACCTATGCAAAATACTAAACTGTAGAGCGCCACCTTAAAACAAATATAAAAATATATGCAATTATTTTTCTTATTTTCATATCATAATGTATGATGTTCTGAATAAAATGGTACATTAACATTGATTTTATGCATGAACATAAGCTAATTAGGCTTAATTTGCTCTTGCTTATATAATTTGCCATGAGGCTTGTTTGTGTGAGTAGTGACCTTAATTATGGGGAAATAAGAAGTCTTAGAATATAGGAATAAAGTCAACTTAAATTTAAAACTGTTGCATTAAGTAAAAGAAATATATACTGAAAATATTTCATTTCATTTATTTACAATGAAATTAAAAAATAAATGATGCCAAAGCAACTTTGCTTTCTTCCATATTAAACAATAAGCAAATATTGTAACCTTTGACCTTTGACCTTTATGAACCTCATCTGTTTTCAAAAGGGAGAAAGTTTACTGCGACAGTGGCAGAAATAGTAGAAATATTTAGGTTTGAAAATGATGCAAAATAATAAGAATCAGCCACTGGGAGTAGATTTTTATTTGACAGACTCTGACGGAGTATTCACACTAGGTTAAGTTTGCAATAGAGCTGACAAGTAGAATTTCTGTATACATAACATAGAATTATTTCATGTGTTGATAGTGTTGATTATTCAGAGTGAATTCCGAATGGATTTTATGGATTATTTATTTTAAACTTTATGCGTCATTTTTTTTTCTCTGCATGTAGCATGAAATTTATACCATTATGTGCGTAATGTTATTGATAACTGCCGTGTCAAATTTCGGCTTAATTAAAGGAATTGAAATAAAATATAAGAAATTTATTGCACGTAGCTCCTCTGTAAAAATGTGCAAGCCATGTGTTGTGAGCAAGTCTTAGGGATACAGGCACTGGTAGGGCTAACACTGCTGTAGGTGAACTGTCTGCAAGTATGCTGTAGGGGAAAGCCTAGCTGTTTGGCTCAGGGGTCAATGAGTTAAAAGAATTATTTGTTTGCAAAGGTTACATCAGTTTTTCTTCACCAGCCGTCATGACATCCATTCATCATGCTATATGTACATCAATTCATCCCCTTATCCATTTTTCATATATACATGTCTGCATGTGTGTGTGTGTGTGTGTGTGTGTGTGTGTGTGTGTGTGTGTGTGTTATATGCTATGTCGCGTTTTGCTCAGAAGTTGTTTGTTTTTGGTCATCCTAGATTGAAAAGCTCAAAGATGGGATTTTAGTTACCAACGTCTCGAAGATCTTGGAAACGGCTAAAACAGCAACTGTAAACGAATTAGGGGCGATGGAGTTGGAGGCTGTGGTCTCTTTGCTAAACCATATCACAGATATTAAAGACAATGTCACAGACTTTAAAGATTCATATAATGCTACTAAGGTAAATAAGACCAATACACTTTCCATTAGTACTCGAGATTTACGTCGAATTATATATACAGAACATGAAACCTTTTGCATGCCCAAAATGCATTTCAAATCCATATATTTTGCCTTACCATTGACACTTTATCCAGTCATATTCCATTGTTTACCATTTATCTTGTGAAGTTATGTGTTTTTCATTTATGTGCCTCAAATAATACATCTGAAAATACATTTTCACATGTTTCTGAGAGACGACACAAAGAAAGTAACTCCAGTGGAGTCATACATTTTATAGCTTATCTCTCATTAATGTTTATACTTCACAGTTTATTCTTTAGGGGTCAGTGTTTGTTTCTTGCATCAAGTAGCATCAACATATATATTGTAGTGTTCATTCATCATTTAATATGTTCTGTAGTTACTTGGAGGTCATTTTGTATTCAGTTTCCATTCAATTACCAGTTGATATTTATTCATGCTTGCATTTTGAGGGTTGCTTTAAATGCATTTGGGTTGGTAACACTAAACCAGACAGGTTCTGGAAGTAAGAGATGGAGAGTGCTTTTAAGAAATACATGAAATCAAATTTAAAATGGACAAAAAGGTATTAGGTGAGAGGTATATGAAAGATGAATTAGAGACTTGTAGCCACTATGGAACTTGCGTGAGTTCGAGTCTAGGATTCGGCGAATGTGGATATGTGAGAAAGCTTGCCAGTAGCTTCTCGTGGGTCGGTGGTTCTTTCCGGGGATTTCTCGGTTTCTTCCTCCACCATTAATACTGGCCGCTATGTATAGCCTATCGTGTGCTGAAAAATGGCGTTAAGCCCCACAACAACAACAACAACAACCACTATGGAACTAGAGTAATGTAATTATCTCTGTGTAATAAGATTAACTGGGAGTAAGCATGGAGTTGGTTTGCAAAATTAAGCAATGAAACAAATTTTGCATACCTAAGCTTTTGGTGTGAACAAATAAAACAATCAATTGTTGAAAGTCATTATAGCAATAAAAATAATTTATTTCTAATCATCCAATTCCGGAAATAAGAAAGTAATCTTAGAGTGTGTTGGACTGATATCTCCTTTGGTAAATTTACAGTAGGTGTAAAAGAAATGTTGTGCATTAAATGTGAAGCTTTATAAAAGTATTGCTAAGGAAAATATGACTAATAAATTGCTAGAGGAACCTTTTATACTGGATAAATTGTCTGTGGAAGTTTCATCAAAGTCATTCCACGAGGCAGAAACAAGGAAAATATAAAATTTTCAGTGCATGGTTTATATCTTTGTTTCGCACTTAAATCAATCATTATCTTAACAGATGGTTTCTGACTGAGCGTAAACAATTTTGATTTTGATATGCTGTCTCGTCATATCTGTCTTCTCAGTAACTGAAAATAGGATATTAAAATATATAGATTTGTCACACAAATAATAGTAATGGTCTATCTATTAATCGTATATGAGAAAATTAGATCTGGTAATCCGGAACCTTCTTACATATGACCAGAAATTTATCTTCTCTTAATTATCACCTCTATAATGTTCCTTCATTAAATGCTGCATCTTAATGTTCAATTGTCTGAATTATAAGAATCAGATTCCTATAAATTATGTGCAAGTAACATTTTTTAAACCATTCTAGAATTTCGTGGAGACGGCAAGCAACATAGTGGACGAAAACATCAGAACTTCATGGCAGACCTTAAAGTCAAAGAAGGGAAGAGGAGCTGAGATAGTGTTGAACTCTATTGATAAATATTTTAATGGAAACAGCATCTGCTCTTTACAAACAAATCAGTCAAGGATTCAAACAAAAAATATTGGTAATATATAGTAATACTTTGAAATCTCGAATATTGTCCATATTACTCAAAGAGAATGCTCAGTCCTGCTGGAAATCATTCTCTTCTGAGCGATTTCAAAAAGACTTCAGAGAACAAAGAAATACACTCAACTGTATTTCTTGGTTCTCAAATGAAATATTTTGGCATGCAATATTTTAAGTTTTGAAGTCATAATGACTCCCTAACTTCAGCGTTTTCTTTTTTATCATTTAAAATATCTTACTGCTTTCCCCAAATTGGCTGCTTCACAGCATAGACTTCCAGAAATGTAATTTTGTTTGTTGATTTTACTGGGCAACATTATAATATAAATAGGGCAAACAAATTTTATGCAGAAACTTTGGAATTGTGTTTTTCATGTTTTGTGAGACAACAACAGTATACGAGGACTAACATTGACTACCTACTTCGTTCAGCACAGATATGAAC